>JAODPA010131207.1:0-16848 GCA_025585075.1 Nepenthes mirabilis | reverse complement strand
AATTTTTTGTCAGATATTTTATAATTATTCTTAAATAATATGAAATTCGATTTATTTTTTTCATACTTGAGACATATTTTTGTTGGCCAGAATGCGTTACTCGTGAGGTCAACCCCGAAGCGGTGCCAGTTGAGGCCGCCAGACTCAGACGGGGTCGTCGACTGTTAGCGCCACCGGAAAGCCGTCGAAGAACAGTAGGTCCCTTCAGACATCTGAAGAAGAAACTCTTCTCAACGTCTCCGGTTACCCGCAAACCCTTCCATTGTCTTTCTACCACTGAGCTGTAAGCCGCCGCCATGTCCAGTGACCTCGGTTGCGTTGTCGTCGCCGTCGACGGTAGCGAGGAGAGCATGAACGCCTTGAGATGGGCGATAGAAAACGTCAAGCTCCGATCCCCTACATCAGACGCTCCCGATGGCGGCTCACTCGTCATCCTCCATGTTCAGTCACCACCGTCCATCGCCGTCGGCATAAATCCCGGTTCTATACCTTTCGGTGGTCCTAGTTGAGTCTTAACCTCAATTCCTCAATTCTTGGATTGTTAGCTTTCTTTCTCTTTCCTTTTAACGATTGATTTCTGAAGTTGGGTGCGATCCAGCGAATTGATTGAGATTCTGTGAATATAGGCGTGGAGGTGCCTGCGTTTACGGCGGCAATTGAAGCGCACCAGGGACGCATCACCGAGGCCATATTGAACCACTCTATGAGGATTTGTGCAGAAAAGAATGTGAGGCTTTATATAAGATGATTCCCTTCACATTTTCAATCAGGCAATGGATATTTACAGTGCAATTTTTATTAATATCAGAGAAAATATTCCAGGACATTAAAATATAAGCATGCAGATAAATTTAGCTCTGCAAATAACATTGTCATAATCAATATTGTGGTATTATTCCTGGATGTCAGTGACATTGAAAGGTTCCTTGTTTAATACATCTTTGATAATGAATTCAGAAGCTAACTAGTTGGCAATAATAAATTTAGGGTTGTACGGATTTAGGGTTGATTCTTTATTGGCATCTCTGATCTTAACATGCTAAAACAATGAAGGATTTGCTCAAAGACCACGAGTACTAAAAAAGGACTGATTTGCTCAAGGACTGTGAAAGTACTGAGGAGCATTCTTGTTGTAATTAAGATGGTATGATCCTAAATACTTGCATGTGTAATTCCAATACCCAAAAACGATGCATGGAAAACAATTCTGAAGTTGATCTCGAGACAAACTATGGGCAAATGGTGCTTGGAACAGCTTGACTTTTTGGATTTTACAAAAAGCTTGTGTAGAGAATAAGGGTGGCTTATAATTTGGGGACAGTGATGCTACCTATGAAAGATATGCTATTAAGAAATCTACTACTGAGGGACTGTGAAAACAAGGCCGATGAATGCATTCACGAGGAAGGCTGTCATATTGTGAGTAAGAGATGGCGTAAAAAACATGGAATAAAGATTATGATATAAATCACAAAATTAATAGGGGGCGATAACAAATATACTTATGAGGCCTACGAGTTCAACAGCTAGTTCAAAATAGGCTTTCTATGTGCCATGCATATGGTGATTCAGCTGACTAAAGCTGGAACATTTTAATGCTCACTCAATTATATTCTGGAACACAATGTCCTGATACAGATTTAAGTCATTTAATCGAAGATTCCCTTAATTGCTCTTTCAAAACACTTGGTTCATTTCTTGGAATTTTCATTGCTAGTGATTGTTTTCATTCACTCATGTCTCTACAGCAATATTCGTTCATGAGGTGTATTATCTATTCTGCCTAATCATCATCGTTATTAATTAGGCTTTTCTGATATCTCACCAATGTGACAAATATAGCCTAGGAGAGAAAGGCTCTCTTGTGCTAAGTTCAGCTGAAAGAGGGTAAGTAGAGCCTGAAAATTTAGTATTGTCTTTTTCTTACTAACTAGAGTGAGTCTGGAATTTCCCTATCAGTTTCATTTGTTTTTTTTTTTTTGCCCTTGTACTATTTAACATCTAGTCCACTACTAAGCTGAGCACCATATCATATCTTCATAAGTCCATCCATAATATATCGGCAGCTTTCTATCAAAGCTGCACCTCATTCTCATGGTTGTCTGAGTGAAAATACAAGCTGCTTGGTACCAGATTTGTGTTTTGCTTGGATTTGAGTCTGTAGATGTTTGAATCCTTATATGATGTCATAAGCTATTTCAGCTTGTCTACACCACACTGCTGATTCAAAATGCACTGGAAATGGATCCATGTAGAAAACTTGGTTAGAGTTATGTCTAATTGATAATCTTCGTGGGTGGCATTTTCATTTTCAGATAAGTGCCAAAACCAATGTGGTTGTTGGTGATCCAAAGGACAAGATTTGTGAAGTTGTTGAGAACTTGCATGCAGATTTGCTTGTGATGGGGAACCGTGCTTTTGGACCTATCAAAAGGTGAGTTTACAGTTGAGCTTTTGTTCACTTGTAAAGAAAAACTTTATTATTGATTCTAATCATGCTTCGGGTATGTACTTGCTTTTCCTTTGAAGCAACCGTAGGAGTAATCAAATGAAGCTGGTGGGTTAATTGTAGATATGGCCTAGCTGTTGAAACATTATTACTATGGTTGAGTATGCCTTTTGTATCTATGGTTTCAAGTTTAGAGGCTTGATAAGCTTATAATGAATAGATCTATACTATTGGAGCTACCCGGGATAGATCAATCTAGTACTTGCAAATAAACAGGTGCCAATGGTTTTTCAAATTTTAGCAAGATGGGCTGTTGAATGCCAGCAGAAAGTGTCGCAAACTGTTTGGTCAAATTTTAGAATTCTATTAAATTCTGAACTTCCACCACAATGGGACAGAAAGAAGAGGGGCCTCCTTTATTTGTGAATGCTTTCTCTTATCTAATTGCAGTGATAAAATTGTAGGTAGTTTGTCGTTGTATTTATTTATTAGTAGCTCTCCCCCCCCCCCCCCATGGCATAGTTGTAGTTGTTTGGCATCCTCGTTTACTCTTGCCGCAGAGTACTTAGGAGTTGTATTCGTTTTCTCAGTCCAATAAATAACTCATTAGTGGTTCATCATAAAAAAAGGAAGAAGAAGATCTTGCTTGTCCATTTACTTTGTTTCGCTCTTTTAGTAGCCCTTTTTCTTTTTGATTGCTCAATCAATGCTGTAGAAGCTTCTTTTGATGCAGTGTTAGGGAAATCAATAGTCAATAAATAAAGAACGGTGACCTGGACCCGAATCACTTGACCCGTCTTGGACCGCTCACACGGAAACCTCAAATCATACAAATCATCCAATATCTATCATGCATAAAATATATTTCGAAAATAAAATTATCCATTTCTAATGCCTCAAACACCGAGGAAAATATAAAGGCTAGATACATCTAGCAATTATAAGAGACAGCCTTGAAAATAGTGTCCACTATCCGGAAAGAAAACATTTCCTATGCTCAATATAAAAGCAGTTAGCCTTCCGAATCCTCGCCACCGGAAATCTCATAGCAAAAGTAGTGTCCTCTGTTAGTGCTATGATCACAACTTTATTTTGGAGCCAACAAAAAAATGCAATGGTAAGTCATGGCTCAGCCAGTGATATAATTAACAATATATTATAAACAATAATTATGTTAGATAAAATAACAAGGTATATTATACAAGAATAATAACGAAACTCACAGCAATATCTGAGACTCTATGACTTGTTGTAACCATGAGTGAAAAGCAAATAAGAGGATCATCGACTGATCGGTTCCACTAGATTTGAATATCACAAACATAATAAGGATTCCACAAAAATTGGATCTCAACAATAATATGGGTTTTACTGAACCTATATCAACAGAGGTCTCATCAATACTGAGATATCATAATAATCTATTCAGATATTATTTTGTCATTGTGAATCAAAGGACACGTACCCATGCCTGATGGTGGGGTAATGCTACTAGGTAACTGATACTCATAAGTTTGACATGCGACCTAGAATGATCTCCCAATATTTTGCCATCATGGGTGAGCAAGTGCCTTGTACGTGCGTACTCCTTTCCTCCCACACCAAGCATATGAAATATCGTGCTCGACTCCTCCATGCGCACACCATGTATGGTGATCAATGCACTCAAATCCTTTCTGTTAACACAGGGTATAGGAATTACTATGCTCGAATCCTCTTTGCCCACTCAAGTAGAGGAATCACCATGCTTGAATCCTTTCTGCTCACACAGGGTATAGGAATTGAGTCTCAATATGTCAAACCTCGCATCCGTCACCGTAATATCTCTCGATATCGTACCATATCATGGTCACATAACTATAAGGATTCTTCTATAAAGTAATAGACCTCAATTCATTGGGATATGAACTAAATATCAAACAATTGTAGACTACATTATGAATCCGGAGGTTATATGTTTTTGAGATCATATTATTCTTGTACAGTCTCATTAATCTAATCATGATTACTAAGAAAACCACGTAAGCGATCAAAGACAACACAAAGGAATTGTCACCATGAAAAATAAGGAAAATTCACGAATATACTAAGTATCTGACTTGTATCACCTCACTGAGCCCACCACATCCCACTACACCATATGACCCGTAAAATCGTATCACCTAGACACCAAGTTTAATATGGATCAAAACTCATTTAGGTCCTTTGGCATTCGGGTGTCTGCTTGCATGCGACTCGTAAGACTTTACCGAAGTATCTTCGGATTCATTGGTTTATTAATTTCATTTCTAAGGCCATAAAAATATATCTTATTTTGTCACAATTAAACAAAATCCGCAAAATATTGATTTTATCCGAAGCTACCATTTATTGAAGTCCACTTCACTTAGCTAATATATAAAAAAACAGTGGCTATGACACTGCTCCTG
Organism: Nepenthes mirabilis; assembly: GCA_025585075.1. NCBI lineage: Eukaryota > Viridiplantae > Streptophyta > Magnoliopsida > Caryophyllales > Nepenthaceae > Nepenthes > Nepenthes mirabilis. The sequence continues at coordinate 11,970 of JAODPA010131207.1, read as the reverse complement.
CCGCTTCAATGCTGTGCCAACTTAGGGGTTTCATACATACCTCACTTCATCACTAACCCACTACAGCATCCTATATATATATCAAATCTTAATTAATGACCTGTACTTTTAACCCAATACTCCACTTAAGTTGGCTCACAAAAAAGAACTAGCGGCTATGAATCTGCTCCTCAGCTCAAGAATACCCACTGTGTCTCATCAAGAGGCTTAATTACTTCATTTCATCAATGGATAATACAGCTTCATATAATAATTCTTAACCATAGATTTCAATTTACCAAATGATTCCCCCCACTTACTCCATGCAAGGGAAGCAGCAGGTGGAATTTCCCTCACTAGCATAGACTCAACTGGGGGGTTCACTGGTGTTCCAACCAAGAGGATTATACAAATTCAAATTATCAGTAATACATTAACAACAAAAACATGAAATAGCATAATTTACAAGGCCACCTTCACTGAAATTAATAGTCAAATCCACCCTTCTTGAGTAAAATACAGCAGCTCCAGTAACTTTAAAACAGATGGGTTGGGAGCTAGTTTTCATTGTTCATCGTTGCTCCTTTGTTTATTAATTGCTACCTCTTTGAGTAATTGAAACTACATTCTGTGAATGAAATATTAAACTAGTATCATAGAGTGAGCTTGGTAGATTTGCAGACATGAACGCATTGATTTAACATATAAGCGTCTGGCCCAAAAATGGTTTGAAAAACTGGTTTCCACACCTGGTTACTGTTCATCTCTATTCCTAGTTCTGCCGTTGCTGTAGCTACGAGTTACAGGCCCTCAGATCTCATCACACGAAGTTATCTTCATTTAACAATGTAAACATCTGATTCCTACAATATTTGTGCAAAATATCATAATCATTTATGACTCCTAAAATTGAGCTGAGCCGTGACTTCCAAACAAACAGTGAATGAGTTGCAGGGAAGTGTTTGGGATTCAAATTTAGACAACGAAATGAGCAATCAAAAGAGATGGAAAGACACTTTCCATGATGATGGCATCAAGAAGGATTTAAAATTCACTTGCCTAATTTTTTTCCTACACGGCACAGAATGGCAAAGCAGCAGCAATGGTGGTGAATTCAACAGGGCCCTAACACAGCAAGCCAATTTGGCTCTCTCTTCCTCCTCTTTCTTTCTCTCAAACAGAAATCAGTTTCTTTTTCTTTTCTGTTTTTCTGCTGCAACAGAAGGAATAAAAAAAAAAAAAAAAAAAAAACTAACTATGATGCTCAAACGTGAGGAGGGCTGCTTAAATAGACTTTGTTGGGGTAATTTGGGAGGGGATATCAGTTGTGGTTATCCTCAAATTGCCCTCAAGTTTAGCCGATTGACCATTTCACCATGATGCAACAATGGGCTCGGCTGATGGCAGGAACTTCAAACAGGGCAGCTGATGGTTAAACTAAGAAGAGAATTGTTTGAGGAGTTAAATTATGCAATTTGTTTTGGTTCCTAGGTGATATAATTTAATTTAGGGGAATCACCAAAATTTATTATATTTTTGATGGGTTCTGTAAGCCTGGCCCAGGAAGAAGGTCCATGAATGAAATAAAGGTCTAATAAAATTCAGTATTATTGGAAGCCTAAGAAACGCTCAAGTAAGCCCCAATTAGCAACTTTTGCTAATTCGGCCCGAGGACGGCCTAGCGGCTCAAGGCCCAAAAAGCGAGCCCATGAGTCATACAACTTGCTATAACCGGCTGGATAAATCTCTGCAAAATAACCATCCACTTCTCACACATGGAAACAACCTACTATAACCAATTGGTTAGAACAACCGTCTTATCCTGTTTATGAGCGGTTGTTATTGGACAAGAATAATCCAACCGCCCTTCATCTCTATAAGTACCCCTTCATTCCCGCGGAATGGGGGGGGGAGGGAGGATCCAAAGGAGAGGCCGAGGAGAAACCATAAAAGAGAGGACCCAGAAGGAAGGCCTGATCACCAATTTTTCCAGGAAGCCTTCTACCTAATCCCTCTAGGAGTCCATCAAAGAAAGGCTCTCCCTCTAGGAGGTCTTTCATTCAAATGATCGGCCATTCCTCTAGAGCACCCCAATAATACTTAGACAACCGTATAATCTACAATAGTGCATTTAAGCCGCCCCTCTGTGAGCGCACCTCTAAGCCACCATTCTGCCGGGCGCACCTCTAAGTCGCTCCTTTGCCGGGCGCATCTTTAAGCCATCCATCAATTGGGCGTATCCAAACGCTCCATCCATCGATACATGCATCTTCCATGCATCTTTCTATACTCTTGGAAAGATTTTTGACTTGAGTTTCGCAGGATATACGGTTAGAGCAATTCCCGACATCTTCTGATCTCTCGTTTTTAGTTGTGTTGCGTAGGGTTCAGGTTCGAGATTATGGAGACCAGATCCGCATCAAATTAACCTAACATGAAGATTTAATTCACGGCTCCTTAATTTGTAGGATAATTCGAATTCATGGAACACAACAATTTTAATTTTCCAATTTTCCTATTCCTAGTCACACAAAAATACATTAAACATAACTACAAAAATTCCTAACTAATAATGAAAGTACTGAACATCAAATTTGATCGTTGTTGGAAAAATTAACAAAATATCATCCAGAAGATTTCACAAATCTGGCTCGTCCAGGTCTTTATAAGGTTAGTCTACACTTGACTGTAAATTATCAGCTTCAAAGGATTTCATCTGCATGTTAATTTCCTTAGTCAATGACTTTTATTGGTCATAGTTCCAAATAGTCCGAAATGAAACACCAAGATGTTTTAGAAGTGTTGCAAACAAAAATAGAGAGAAGAATAAAACCCTAGTATCATGGCCATTCTTAGTTATCCTTGATGTGTCTGATGTTGGTGGCATTTCCAACTGGAAATACCGGCTGTGATAAACGAGTCCATAGCCCTTGGTACTATCCTCATGGTCTTATTTTTTGGTGCAGATTTTTTCTAGGAAGTGTAAGCAAGTACTGCAGCAACCATGCTTCTTGCCCTGTTGTCATAGTGAAGGCTGAACCTGGACAAGCTGCACCAGGTATGTGTCTCCATCCCAAGAGCAACTGTAACCCTCTTGAACTATCCTTCAATGCCAGTATGTTACAGCTTATATGGCACAGTTATGGGCGTTATAGCACTGCTGTTTCCCTAGATAAACTGTTATCGTACTGATAACTAGACTTCAAAACTCTTTCTATAGTTGTGCTTCAATAATGAATCACCCATTTTCAAGTTCTAGTCCTTCTGCATTTACCTTGGTGCCACGGTCCAATATGTTTTGTGTATGCTTCATATTTTAAATGATGATGTATCTGATGGAAACTGATAGCACAAGATGTGGTATGGAAGCAAATTGTCTATTTGATTTTAGATCGAGTTTGGATGTATATTTTTATGTGGAGATTGAGAACTTATTGAAAAGGTGCCTGGAACCTCATTTATTCTGGATGTCTACTACAGAAGGCGAAAATTAATCATGGAAAGCTAACTTCACCTTACAAAATTGACATTTCATGTGCTATGAGACCGCCATAGATTTAAATACGGTCAGCACATCCATCTCGACCATTACAATACAAGTGCGATGCTGCGATTTAAAACTATGACCCTGTAATTTAAAACTATGCAAGGTGGTCTGGTTCAGTTTTTGCTAACACTCCCAACAACAGCAACCTTAAATTTCATTAAGTGGAGTCGGTATCTGAATTTGTTTTGGCTATCTGCTTAATTTAGTGTAATATTCTCAAAGAGTATAAATAATTTTAAACTATTTTTTATCATCTCTTTTTTGGTAAGTAAATTAAAGAGAAAGATAATTACAAATCAAGACTTGGACAATGAAGTTAGGTTCAGACAGGCAACAGAACTACCCTGATATAAAATAACAATCCAAACCAAATCAAAAGAAGGTATGCACCCAAAAATAAAAAATGCTCAACCCCTACCAGGTCCCAAGGAGATATCTATCCATACCGTGCAAAATCAGAGAGGAATCTGCCACACTCTAAGCATGGAGTGTGCATAAGCTTTGCGGGGAGGTGAGGGGGAGCAAATCTTGTCCCAAATCAGACTAAAAATAGACTTTGCAAAATCCAGAGGATAGGAAATTTAGTTATCTCAAAAAATGACTCTATTTGGCAGATGCTAGATATAATAAGAGGCCCAGCCTGTAAAAGATGAAACATCGTTTAGGGGAAGCATTTCACTTTCCATTTAATACTTGCCCAAACAATCCTTTCCTTCTAAGAAAAGTAAGGCCTCTGGCGTCCACTTCTATGACAAAGTTTAGTAAGACCTTATGAGTGAAGGGGCATCCAAAGAAGAGGTGGTTGTGAGACTTGAATTCCGTCTTGCAAAGGTAGCACTAGGAGCAGCAATTTGAGAATCTGGCTAACTCTTCCTTCGTGGCCAATCAATCCTAGATAGCAAGCCAAAAAATGGATGAGTGAGACCGGATTCTATTTGAAGCCCACAAAAAGTTAAATCATTGCACCTTACCCTGACGAAAGATATGCCAAGCAGACTTTGCAGAAAAGGAGCCATTACAAGAGCAACGTTTAGCTCACAGAATCCTCAATGGTCGAGATGGTAAATCAGCATACCCCTAATCATATCCACCCAAAGAGGATGGTCCTCCTCTGGCCAACACTAAGCATTTTTATAAATATTATTGCTAACTTCTGAGAGTACATGAAAGCCTCAAATACCATCACAACCATATTCAAACAACTCTGCTAGTATGCCACTGGGATGACATTTGTCCAACCAACAAAAGGTACTGAGCCCATTGTCAATACGGTGTGAGATGTTGGGTCTAATCTGGCTTTGTATTTAAAGGATCTTCCTGAGACTTCAGGGCATTGATCGTGGTATATCAATGTCCCAAAACAATTGTTCTTTATCCTATAAGACTTCAACCAGTCCACCCAGATAGGCATACCAGAAGCAGAGCAAATCCTCCAAACCTGATGAGAAATAAGAACTTTATTCCATTCAAAAAGGCAGTTGACACCGAGGCCTACTTCCTCTTTAGGTCTACAGACTTCATGCCACTTTCGTCGAACACTTATTGCCCACAGCTCCATGTGTAACGCCCTCCCAATTTATATTTATGACTTCATAATTATTATACATTGGGTTAGTATAGGAAATAATTGTACAATAAAAATTTGAAAAAATTAAATTTTAAGGAAAATAGGTCCAAAACTTGATAGTACCTATCTCACACTCGTGTGTTTCTGACAAAAGCTTTAGGCAGTATGCTTGCGTATGATGTAGTGCTAGTGTACGCATGCATTTGTAAGTGGTGTCTAATGTGTGCCTGTTTGGTGCTCTTGCACCGATTCGGTATAAAAGGGCTCCTTCATTTAATTTTCGCCATTTGTGCGGGAAAAAGGGAGAGGAGAGAGAAAGGAGAAAGAGAAAGAGTGATGGAAAAGGAAAGGAATTTTGAAGCCATTTTGCATTAAATTTGCTAAATCTAAGGTTTAAGACAAGTATATTTAAATCCATTGTTTAGTCTATTGTTTAAATCCTTTGATTTTATTTACTATGCTTGTTTAAATGTACATTTATGTCATCATTTACACCCATTTTTTGAATATTATTGTATGTTATGTATATTTCTTTGAACATTTTGAGGTTTTGATGAATTTTATGGAATATTTGAGGATTTTGTTTGTTTTTACCAAACTTTGGGCATTTTGAAGGACTATGCTCTTATATTGAAGTTTTGTAAAGAAAAATAATGAAAAAAAAATCTGTTAATTGGCCTTGCATTTGACTTTCATGCAAGCATTTGATAAGTACTCTATTTTGTGTTATGATTTAAGTTTGTATTTTTTCCAAGTGGTGAAAAAGTTTGTATATTTATTATAGAATCCTCTATTTGATAAATGAGAACCATGTGTCATTGTATAGTAGGTGCACTTGAAAAACGCATCTATTATCTACGGGTGAAAAAAAGTGGCATTTGATTCCCGTCTATAGGAAGTAATATATAGGTAATCTGTCCACAAGTCTTGAATAATAGTTTATTAATTTATGGTTATTGGGACTATAAATAGCCTGTTCTTCGAAGTTAGCTTTTGATTAGTTGATGTGCGAGTTATTGGTCTTTGATTCTCATGGTTTGACCTGCATTGTATTTTATATTTTGAGATGATTTGGTCTATTGAGTTTTACGGTTTTTGATATAATTCTTCGGATTGCGTGATTTTATAAATGTATTATACGCTTTAGAATTTTGATGTTTTCATAAGGTTTGTATGATTTGAACATTCGTATGTGTATGTTGAACTGATTGTACAAGGTCATGATTTGAACTGTGTTTAATGGAAACTTTGACATTTTTGAATTTGCATGTATTTTATGGTTTTTGGTCATTCCATCTTTTTATTGACATGTATTTGGATATCGTATGTGTATATACTTGCTGAGCGCTAGGCTCAGGATTTGCAATTGTTTCAAACCCTTCCAGAATAGTCGATTGTGGATACTTGTAGGAGATAGAATGAAAATTTTTGTTTAGTCTATAATTGTAGATTTGAGAATTTTTGTTTGGAATCTTATGTACTAGATATATTTTAGAATTCTATAGTCTGTAATTTTGGGTAGGTGAATTAAATGAATGTTTTGTACTGCTTTTGACTGTAGTATGATGGATATTTGGTTAGATCATTTTCTTTGCTTGATTTGTGGTTTGAGCTGGTACTTAAATGGTTTTGAGGCCTAATGAGAATAGTTTGGCCAATCTTGTAACCATTGCGAGTGATGTTAATCGCGTTGCTTATGGTTTTAGTATGTAATGTTCGACCTGACTTCGATTATTTAGGGATTTCAATTAATTATGAATAATTATTATATATAATGTCTTTATTTATACTAGCTTGTATTGGGGTCGTGATACCATGCCACTGGAACCTTCTCATAAGAGCTTCAATTTTATTTGAGGACGCCTTTGGAGATGATAAAATAGGACGCTCAGTAAGACTAAATGTTAAAAATGATTGATTGGATCAATTGAAGCCTTCCCCGCATATGAAATGCATTTGTTCCTTCAAGCAGCAATGTTATTGGCGACTCTATCAATAAGCACATTACAGTTAGAAACTTTAAGTTTGGAAGACATGAGCGGAACTCCCAAGTATTTTGCTGGAAGTGACCCACTTGAGACCCCAATAATATTCATAATGGAGGCAATGATAACTGGCTCTTTTACGCAAATGAAGACTTCACTCTTCTTGGCATTAGACCAAAGACCAGACAATTCAGAGAATTTTGAAGCATTCACGAAGGGAGGAAACTGAGTAGTCCTCTGCAGCAGAGAAAAACATAATATCATCAACAATTGTGATCATAGAAGTTTTGGTTTGCTTGCATTTACAATGGAACTTAAAATGTCGGTCATTAGTAGTCCAACGGACAATAATGCCACGGAGGACTTCAATAACAAGAGTGACATGGTAGGGAGAAAGATCACATTGACGAAGACCTTTTGCACCTAGAACCCAAACATTGACTGAGATTGAGAAGTGGTGGTGATGCATTGACGGATCCATCCCATGAATGTAGGCAGGAAACGCATAGCAGTCATGACAGCAAGAAGGAAGTACCGCTCAACCATGTCATAGGTTTTCTGAAGATCAACATTCATGGTGCATCTCAGTTGTCCCTTCTTAAAATTCTACCTGTGAACAAGCTCCTGAGCCAACAAAATATTATCATCAATGCTACGTCCTGGGATAAAGGCTGTTTGACAGTTATTAATGACGTGGGAGAATAAACTTGATATGCTCGGCAAGGATTTTATAGATAATCTTATACATAATATTACAGCAGGAAATCAGTCTAAAATCGGTCAGCAACATTGGAGATGGGACCTTGGGAATAAGACTGATCAATATAGCATTAATCTGCTTGAGCATTTGACCCGACCAAAGGAAATCTTGGACAGCCTCCATAACAAGAGGCCCAACAGTATCCCATGACTTCTTTAAGAAGCACAAGGTGAAACCATCAGGCTCCGGGGGCTTTGTCATCCCCAATGCTAAACACATTCACCTTGATTTCCTCCAAGCTTACCAGGACGGTTAGGGGGCCCAGAAGGGAGGCCAGAAGTTTGCAAGACAAACGGCTGGACTAGGCTGGGATCAAGAGGGGTCAGCCTGGAGGAGCAACCCAAGAGATTCCTAATGTAGGATTCCACTTCGGCATGCACATCCTCCAGGCTATTGGTTAGAGATCCATCCTCCTTTTGTAAAGAGAAAATCCTAGCCCTATGATGCCTCTCAGAAACAGTTTTGAAAAAGAATCTAGAGCAACAATCCCCATCTTTAAGCGATTTGATCTTGGCCTTCTGACTAAATAAGTCATCTTCCCTACCACATGCCTCAAGGTATGCTTTCCTAAGGTTCCTCTCTCTGACAATAGCTTCTTGTCAGGGAATCCCATGAAGAATTTCACGTTGAAAATCCTCTATATCTGTCCTGGCCCACGGGGAGGCTTCTCTAACATTACCAATAACTGAATTCAGGTTCTTAATAGCATCTTTAACAGCTTTAAGTTTAGAGACCACCTGAAACATAGGAACCCCCAAGACCAAATGGTTCCAAGCCCATGATTCAGGCACCAGGATTACATACAGACACCAGATCTGATCCAGATAAGTGGAAGGCTAGAAGAGCATCTTGCCCCATGATTCTGAAGATTACCTTTGGTGCTGGGACAAGGCCCACCACGGGGCGAATCTTAGCAGCTAAAGGAACTTTGATGCTCTTAGAAATCAATGCCTCAACTTCTGCAGAGAAATCATTTCTTCCAAATGCAACCTACTATGGCAGGCCAAGGTCTCCCACTGCCTTAGAGAGGCTGACTGAGCTTGGCAATACACTGAGGGAGCTTTGGCCAGACAGGCGCTGACAATGTCAACAAAGGAGAGAGAGATCAGAACTGAGTGTAGAACTAATATAAAAATGGAAGGAGGNTAAAACAAAAAACTACATTTGTTACATCATCATCAATATTTCTATTTTCTTGAATTATAGATCCAAAGCAAATAAAATCTATTATTTTTTGAAATACCTTGACAATTAATTTTAATTTATTGATTAATAATTATTAAAATTAAACTTTATATATTTGATCTTGGCTATCACTTCCAATACCCCATAAAGTGACCATGTTTGTATTCCAATTTTCCTGTGTTGAAGGTTCTTCGGCAGAGTGATCGATAGTCCAGAGTCACAAATTGACCAGCTGGTTACCGCTGCTGCTGCTCTCCGATGGAGGAATAGACAGGTTTATTTACCAACATGTGTGCTGCTGCTCGTGTTGTATCTTTATTTGTGTGTTTGCTGATTGATTTTGTCGGCCTTGGTATGGGCTTAGTTCATTGATGCAGAGTGAGTTATGAATAAGTTGTTTGTTTGTTTGTATATCTCCTCGTAATTTCAATGATGTTGTGCAGTGTAATTAAGAGTTAAAATAGCTTCAATCTTGTCATCAAACAAAATAAAATTAATTACTTGAAATTCAAGAATGAATTTTTGGATTAGAGCTTGTTCAAATTCCACTTAGAGACATTGATGAGGTCAAGTTAAAATTTATATTTCGAGTTTGTTTAGTTAACGAGGCATGTTTGTGTGATACCCTATTCATCCTTTCCCAATAAAAATATTTAATCTTATTTCTTTTAGATTTGATTCATTTATTACACGAATGAGATGCATACTTGTAATAACAAATAAACACCAGGCTTAGACCTTCACAAATACACACACAATTGTGTTCCTTTGGAACTTGATAATAATATAAAATTCAATAATACGAATTGCTGTTTATTGCTTATTATTATTATTTTTATTGTCTTTATGGTGTGATAGACTGTAATTTCTCGTTCCTTTATTTTTTCCCCGTCAGCCCCACCATTGATGAACAGCGACACCGAAATCTCTGACCCGTCCATACAAAGCCAAACATTCCCAATAAGCCCTCGCACTTTTCCCCTGAACTACTCTTTTGCCCTTGGTCCTGCATTCCATGAACAACTCATCCACCAGTAGAATGGCTTTGCTTTTCATCAGCTCTTCCACCACCTCCGCCTCTGCCTTCATCACCACATACTCCTCCTCCTTCACTGTCTTCCTCAACCACTCCGACATCCCCTCTGCTGACTCCGGTGCCTCCAACCCCGTATCCGGCACCGTCTCTATCCTGTACTTCTCAAAGTCCTGGTTCCGCGTAGGGTAGTACTTGTCGAACCACCTGTTCCCATCCTCCACCCCGATGTCGATGTAGACCCGCCGTGGATAGCTTTCTAGGGAGTCGTTTAACAGATCAGGAAGATATCTTATTCTCTTCAAGTAAGTCCTCGATTTTCCTGACGCTGCTCGAGGTGGTTCGAGGAGCACATACTCCAGTCTGTTCAATGCCTTCTTCTTCTCCTCATCGGTAAACTCAAGCAGCTTTCGTTGCATCAGTGACTGAACCTGAGAGAGAGCCATTTTTCTCATGACAATAAAGGCTGAGCTGAAACTCCTAGCATAGACTATCTTGTAATTCCACGCCTTCTTGAATGCGGAGGAGGGATCGTGTCCGAGCTTAATGGCGGCTATTCCGCCCAATTTGAGTGTTCGGTCGATGAATTCTGCATCGGACTGGAAGCCATTCGTGAAGGCGAAGTCGAATGCTTCATCGGGAATGGAACTTTGACGATCGGTGTCAGAGCGGGCGATCAGCTCGGCATTGCCAGTGGCTGAGATTATTGTGCTATAGAGGGCGTCTGATCCGTCGTCATTGTTGCCGATGACGAGAGCTTTATATCCTTCCTTAATTATGCCCTCATTTGCCAGATCACGGAATAGCAATGGCATGAGCACTAAATCTGCGCCATTGAAACTATATTCATCCTTCAGATTGAATCCGTTCGAATATTTCGACGATAATTGCCTGAAATCCCCTCCAAGCAAGGGGAATGCGATGATGAGAGAGGCTAAAATGATGGCCTGAGCCAAAACCTTGAAAACTTTGCAGTTCGAGAGCCTTATGATTATCGCCGCATGCAATGCCTTGCCGTTGTTTTTGATCTTCTGGCATGTGTAGAAGGGTAATTCCATGGCCACTTTGCCGGCAGTCATTTTTGCAAATTGCCGGAGGAAGACGGAGGAAGAAAGTAATGAACCTGACACCGGTTGTAAGTGGGATTGACGTTTTTTTTTTGTTTTTTCTGGTTATGTTATAATTATCAATGAGAGATTTCTAAAGAGAGTTAGTAGAATTCGATTGAGAGTGGAGAGAGAGGGAGGGGGTGGGGGGTTAGAGGGCGGAGGAAGGAGGTGATTAGCGGGTACAGAACCTGGCGGCCGTGTGATTACCACCCACGAGAGCTACACGAATGCCTTGCTTATCAAACCACAACATCAACTGCTTCATCCTTTGCGCCTCCATGATCTGCTTCTTCCCCCTAACAGACCCAGATTGACGGAGTTCTTAATTCTCTTTTATCGTCGCATTTCAAAGAATCTCCAATCAATACCAACTTTTTTTCTTTGATTATCTGACGATTCAATGAAGAGCAGAAAAGTTGGGTCCGGGAAGGAAGAAAGCCAAGACTAATTAGCTGCTGTTGTATTTTGATTGATTGGGTTCTGATGGGTTCAGCTTTCCGTCGGAGCAGATTGGGGTTATAAGGGTGTTGCAGATGGCTCAGAATTAGAGAAAAAGGAGATTTTCAGGGAAGAATAGTTCAGCTGAGCTAATTTTGGAAAACCTTGCCGTTTGTTTCTCATCATGAATTCTATACTCTCCATTCTCTCTCTCTCTCTCTCTCTCTCTCTCTCTCTCTCTCTCTCTGTTTAACCGGCGTTGAGGAATCGTCCAAAGTGGCTTGTCAATTACTAATTTTAGATGTTGTGATTTTTCTCTTTGAGTTTTTGCTTAATTTTCTTGATTTTTCTCTTGATTGGTATTAGC
>JAODPA010131185.1:0-16849 GCA_025585075.1 Nepenthes mirabilis | reverse complement strand
ATCATTAAGAGTGATAGATATGATATTCTTCTTTTAAAATAAAAAAGATCTATAAATTCTTAGAATGATGATGGGGTTGCCCATATAAAACAAGTATAACAGAATCTTTGTTGAATATATGCAAGTAACTCTCCCCCTAAGCTGATTTATTGTCCCCCAAGAAATTGGAACTTGATTGCTTCTTCCAACTAAGCATTATCATTTTTGGTTGTCCAAATTGTTGAAGCAAAAAATGCAGAAGGCACGGTGACCGAGCGGATAAGGTTCTCGGACAGCTACACGGAGCAGAGCTCTCGAACGGACACAAAAGTAGAGATAGAGAACGAAAGAGAATACACAAATTTAACGTGGAAAATCCTTCTTTCAACAAAGGGAAAAATCACGAAAGAATACACTATAAAAGGATTGTTTACAAATGTTAGCTATACAAGTTCAAACGAAAGAAAACAATTTCAAGTGTGTAACTTCTTCTCTCACTAAAGTGTTTCTCACTCTATCTTTACAAAGCTTTCCCACAGCTCTCTCTCTCAAAAGCTCTCGCTACGCGCACACACAAAAAAAAGGGACACAAGTCACATATATATATATATACAAGAGACCTAGTGGACAGCTGGCCGCCCTACTGGCACTAGGGTGGCAGGGCCATGCTACCTAGGCCTCCTATGTTAGACGCATGCTCCACGTGTCATCATGGCAGGCCTGGCGTCTGGGAAACTGTAGCCGCCACAACATCCAATCAGAGTGGGCTACCAACCCACCTGCAAGTGCGGCTGCAGCAGGCCTACGAAGATAGAGTCAACGCCTATACTTTAGGAGTCCTCGTCCACGTTCTCTCGGACATGACGCTTCAAACAAAGTCCTCGTCCATTCTTTCAATGAAGTCCGCGGACTACTGCCACTCAGGAGTGACCCCAACAAACTTTCCCTCACGACCGAGTGGGAGTAAAGTTAGTCAGACCGACAATGTCACAACAAGCTTTCAGCTTTCCCTTTGGTAGAACCTTTGTCAACATATCCGAGCCATTGTCCTCGGATCGGACCTTCCCAATTGATAGCTGCCCATCATCAAAAATATTTCTCACCCAATGATATCGCACGTCAATGTGTTTTGAGCGAGAATGGAATGAGGAGTTTTTACATAAGTGAATGGCACTTTGACTATCACAAAGGACCTCGTACGTCTCTTGCCTTAGACCCAATTCTTGAACAAACCTCTTCATCCAAAGCATTTCTTTATAGGCCTCGGTCACGGCAATAAACTCTACTTCTGTAGTTGAGAGAGCGACGCACTTCTGCAACTTGGACTGCCAGGAGACCGCCCCTCCTGCAAACTTCACCAAGTATCCCGACGTTGATTTCCGAGAGTCAACGTCCCCGGCCATGTCTGCGTCCGTATACGTAGACAACTGAGGCTTTTCTTCTCCAAACATCAAACCCATCTTGGAGGTCCCACGTAGGTATCTGAAAATCCATTTCACTGCAGACCAATGCTCCATCCCTAGGTTTGAGAGAAATCTGCTCACAAGGCCAACCGCATGAGCAATGTCCGGCCGCGTACACACGGCCACGTACATCAAGCTGCCAACGGCTGAGGAGTAAGGAATCTTACTCATTCGCGCCTTCTCAGTGTCCGAGGACGGACACTGCTGCTTACTCAGCCTGAAATGGTTGGCCAATGGGGCACTGACAGGCTTGGACCCTTCCATGTTGAATCTTTGAAGCACTTTTTCAACATAGCCTTCCTGGGACAGCCAGAGCTTCTTGTTTCCTCGGTCGCGAGAAATTCTGATTTCCAGAATCTATTTCGCCGGTTCGAGGTCTTTCATGGCGAAAGATTGCCCCAATTGCTTCTTCAGCTCTATGATCCGAGCACTATTCCGTTCGACCACCAGCATGTCATCCACATAAAGGAGAAGGATAACAAAATCATTTTCTGAGAACTTCTGAACAAAGACATAGTGGTCCGATGAAGTCTTATGGTATCCTTGTCCGACCATAACAGACTCAAACTTCCGATACCACTATCTCGGAGCCTGTTTCAGCCCATACAAGCTCTTCTTCAAACGACAGACAAGTCATTCCTTCCCTTTGACTTCAAAGCCATCTGGTTGCTCTATGTAAATCTCTTCCTCTAGATCTTCGTGGAGGAAAGTTGTCAGGACGTCTAGTTGCTCAACCTCCAAGTCCAAACCTGCTGCCAGTCCGAGCACTACACGGACCGAGGACATCTTCATGACGGGTGCGAAGATTTCATCAAAGTCAACACCCTTTTGTTGACTAAAGCCCTTCACCATAAGTCGTGCCTTGTGTCTTGGCTTATTTGTGTCCTCAGTAGCCTTCAGGCGGAAAACCCATTTGTTCTTCAGAGCCTTCTTCCCCTTGGGCAATTTAGCCAGCTCAAAGGTATGGTTTTTATGAAGAGAAACCATTTCTTCCTTCATGGCTTCAAACCATTCATCCTTCTGAGCGCTACTCATGGCCTCGTTAAAATCTTCTGGTTCTCCAGCATCAGTGAGGAGGACAAACTCACTTGCTAGAAGACGGACGGATGGACGCCTCACTCTGGACGACCGTCTTGCTGGGGCCACCTCGGCCTGAGGAGGTGCCAAATCTTCAACCAAGTCCTGAGACGTAGGAACCGCCTTATCTTGGTTGCCTGCCACACCTGAACCGCCGACATCGGATTCAGAAGGCACTGGACGAATAACATCAGTATCAACTCTGTCCGTTTGGGAAGTAGTGGGAGGAGACTTCTGCTCCTTCTCAATGTCCTCGATGGTCTCATCCTCAACGAAGACCACGTCGCGGGACCGCACCAGCTTCTTTTCCTTTGGGTCATAGAACCTATACCCAAATTCATCCTCGCCATAGCCCAGAAAGACACATTGCATTGTCTTTGGCTCCAACTTGGTCCTTTCATCTCTTGGAACATGAACAAAGGCTTTGCAGCCGAAAGTCCGAAGATGGCTGTACACTGGTTCCTTTTCGGTCCAAATCTGCTCTGGAACTTCCTCGTCCAGAGGCTTACTGGGCGACCGGTTGATCACGTGGGCGGTCGTCCTCAAGGCCTCAGCCCAAAAAGATCCTGGTAGTCTGGCCTCGGATAACATGCACTTGACCATTTCCATCAGGGTGCGATTCATCCTTTCTGCCATACCATTCAATTGTGGCGTCTTAGGTGGAGTTTTCTGATGTATGATGTCGTGAGCTCTACAGTAGGCATCAAACGTCCCAATATACTCCCCGCCGTTATCGCTCCGAACGACCTTTAGCCTCCTCCCGGTCTCCCGCTCAATGAGGATATGGAACTGCTCAAAGGTTCCTGCAACCTGATCTTTGGTCTTCAAAGGGAACACCCACAGCTTCCTCGAGCAATCGTCAATAAATGAGATAAAATATTGTGCTCCCCCAAATGACTTCTCCGGGAGGGGACCACACACATCAGTGTGGACGAGCTCCAAAACCTCGGACCTCTTGGAAGACACATCTCCTGAAAAGGAGACTCTGCGTTGCTTCCCCGCCATGCAGTGAGGGCAAGTCCTCGGCATGTCTCCATCCATCTCCGGAATGAGACCCTTCTTTGCCAGATGACTCATGCCACGCTCACTCATGTGTCCGAGCCTCTTGTGCCACAGATCCGAGGACTCCACACTTCTTGTGGCATTCACCTCAGCCACCTCAGCCTGGGCTTTCACTACGTAAAGGCTTGAAGCCATTACTCCTCGGGCAACCACCATGGAGCCCTTTTTCAACTTCAAACTGCCGTCACAGAAGATGTTGCAGTAGCCTTCATCGTCAAGCTATCCCGCTGAAATGATATTCATACAAATATCTGGGACGTGTCGGACGTCCTTCAAAGTCAATCGGGCTCCGGTGCTTATCAGCAAGGTGATGTCACCACGTCCAATGAATTCGGACGTCTCCTTGTTGCCCATTCTTAATACTCCTGGGGTGCATGGAGTGTAAGTGGAGAACAGTTCTCTCCTAGAGGTAACGTGGATTGAAGCGCCATAATCCACTACCCAATCCGAGGACTGCTCAGCCACGGCCACTAAGTCCTCAGACTAGCGGGCCAAAAGGAGATCTTCTCCTGTCACAACAGAGACCGAGGACTCTTCCTCGCCATATCTCTTCACACCCCTTTGCTTGGTAGCGTTTTCATGCTTCCACTTGTAACAAAACTTCTTGATGTGGCCTTTCTTGCCACAATGGTGGCATTCCATGTCTTGATATCAGAAACATGACTTACTCCGCTCTTTTTCTTCAGACTTTGGGCCACGTCCTCGGCTCCTTCCCCTGCATTCAGTAACAAGGACTTCAGAGTGCTGAGAGGTGGACGTGCCTTGAGAACGTTGTCACACTTCTTCATTCAGCACAACTCCTTTGGCCATCTCTAAAGTCACCACGTCATTTGGAGCTGTATTGGCAATGGTAATCTTCATAACCTCCCACGAGTCCAGGAGGGTTGCTAGCAACCATAGTCCGAGGACCTCATCCTCGAACTTGATCCCCACGTTATTCAGCCTGTCCACACAGCCCTGAAACTCATTCAGGTGATCGGCGACAGATGACCCGTCCTTGTGCCGTACTTGATCAGCCGCATCAAGTGAAAAATTTTGTTATTTCCGGATTTGGAGGCAAAGAGCTTTTCCAGCTTCTCTCAAAGCGTCTTGGCATTGGACTCACCCCGAACGTGGTTGTACACGTTGTCGTCCACAAACTGCCGTATATAGCCGCACACTTGCTTGTGTTCCAACGTCCACTGCTCGTCCGTTTTATCCACCGGCTTCGCTGCGGCAAAAACGGGATTATGCATGGACTTTACGAAAAGCAAGTCTGACATCTTGCTTTGCCAAGTGTTAAAGTTTGATCCGTTCAAACAGATCATCTTACTTCCAACCTTCATCAGCAACAAAATCACCGTTCAAAGAACCAAGTTTCTGATACCACTTGTTGAAGCAAAACACGCGGAAGGCACGGTGACCGAGCGGACAAGATTCTCGGACAGCTACACGGAGCAGAGCTCTCGGACGGACACAAAAGTAGAGATAGAGAACGAAAGAGAATACACAAATTTAACGTGAAAAACCATTCTTTCAACAAAGAGAAAAATCACGAAAGAATACACTATAAAAGGATTGTTTACAAATGTTAGCTACACAAGCTCAAACGAAAGAAAATAATCTCAAGTGTGCAACTTCTTCTCTCACTAAAGTGTCTCACTCTATCTTTACAAAGCTTGCCCACAGCTCTCTCTCTCAAAAGCTCTCGCTACGCGCACACACAAAAAAAGGGACACAAGCCATATATATATATATATACAAGAGACCTAGTGGACAGCCGGCCGCCCTACTGGCACTAGGGTGGCAGGGCCATGCTACCTAGGCCTCCCATGTCAGACGCATGCTCCACGTGTCATCATGGCAGGCCTGACATCTGGGAAACTGTAGCCGCTACAACATCCAATCAGAGTGGGCTACCAAACCACCTGCAAGTGCGGCTGCACCAGGCCTACGAAGATAGAGTCAACGCCTACACTTTAGGAGTCCTCGTCCACGTCCTCTCGAACATGACGCTTCAAACAAAGTCCTCGTCCATTCTTCTAATGAAGTCCGCGGACTACTGCCACTCGGGAGTGACCCCAACACAAATTTAGTTATTTTGCTGTGCCAGTTACTTTTAGTTTCGTGTTGTCCGTTCGGGATCACCGGATAGATTAATTTTGATAATCAAACTCAAATTTAATAGTGCTTTAAATTTATAACTCAAATTCAATCGATAATTTTTTAAATTGAATAAAAATTCAACAACTTTAAATATAGCTAGAATCCAACCCAAAATTAAATTTTTTTCCTGCTGAAAAAATCGTTAAGGAACACTAATCGATGAATACAAGAAAGAGAAGTGATTTTAAATTTTTTTATGGAAAGAGATAAGTATAAATTTAAGTCTATTGCTAAAATTTAAATCTAGATTATTAACTTTGAAATTAACATGTTAGTTTCGGGACACTTGAAAAGATTAAAGTTTCACGAAATCTTATAAAAGAGCATCATTTTCGAAAATTAAACACAGGTAATGGAAAGAAACGAGCGGGGGAGAGAGAGGGTTACTGGTCGAGTTTTCTGGCTGAGACCAAAGTTGATGACGAAGGCAGCGGCGGTGGACAATAGAATACCACATCCGATTGCACGGAAACCTGATTCCATTACAACAGGTATGATTGTGAATTTGGATTCGTTTACAAATCCTAACTGATGGATTCAGCAGAGTAATAGAAATCTGACCTCGGAAGGTCTCCCATGGATAAACTACGCCGTCTTTGTTCCTATCGAAGAAGGCTGCATGCTTCGCTAAAACGTTCTCGTTCTCTCTCTTTCTGCTGCAACGATCAAAAGATCTTAGGCAACCAAAATCGTGATTTAAATCTGCCTTTTAAGAGGCACTGAAAATAAAATCCTCGAATCTGAGAAAACAGAAGAATGTGTTACCGTCATTTTGATCGTCTGTTGAAACGGCTTTTAGTCCCGAGGAATGAGAAGCCATCATGAAATCTTCTCTCCATTTAAAATTCCAACTTCAGATTAAAGACGACTCCTATCCGATTCCTGCTCATCGGTGATGAGCAAATAAGTAGAAAGAGCTTGCTTCTCAGGCATTGCTTTCACACTTGAATAATTCCATCCTCAGCTAATAATTAAAGAAAAAAATTATGTCATAATGATCATATTTTGAGTAATATGGTAATGATGCGTGTTCAAATTATATAAGCTCAAATCAAATTAATGGCTTAAAAGTCAAATGATAAACCTGTGAATTGATCCCATAACTTTGAGCTTTTTTTTTTATTTTGTAACATGTAAGATCTAGATACCAAAGACCCAAAGTTTACTTTAAAATTTATTCACATCATATCCTAATCTACAATACGTACTAATAGTGTTATCAAAAATTAAAATATATAAATTATTTTTAAAACGTAGGCAACTTCAATAACTATTTAAACATTTAATTATAATACATCTTTTAACAA
Organism: Nepenthes mirabilis; assembly: GCA_025585075.1. Lineage (NCBI taxonomy): Eukaryota > Viridiplantae > Streptophyta > Magnoliopsida > Caryophyllales > Nepenthaceae > Nepenthes > Nepenthes mirabilis. The sequence continues at coordinate 9,816 of JAODPA010131185.1, read as the reverse complement.
TTTACTAATGCTATAAATTATATAATAATTTTACTATATCGTATAATTTTTGTTACAGTGAAGCTGCCATTTTGACTGTTAATTCAGGAACGAAGACATTACATAAGACGCATCAATCCTTCGAACTAGCACGTCACCTTCCACTTTCTAATCTCAGCCTCAGTTGCTCCGTAAGAATTAATTTAAGGAGGATTGTCTCTTTTATCAAATCAATAGAGGGAGAGAACGAGAGAGGAAACAGCTGAAAAAGTTGAAAAGATAACGCCAGAGTTTTCGATCCAAAAAGTGAAGGGATTTTCAAAGGAAATTATGGTTTATATGTATTTCATGTTCCCTTTCTCTGATTACCTTCCCCTAATTTATACTCTTTACCAAGAATATATTCTTAATGATACTAATGCCATTCCCTTACAGAAAACAGATAATTACACCAATAAAAAGAAAAAGAGAAAAACAAAAAGAATCAATTTGGTTGCCATCTGTCATTTGCTTTGCTCATGCGCTTGCTAGTTGTTGATTTAGAAGCTAGTCGCCGTATACTTCTGAAGCGAACACACACATCCTTGCTACAATAGGATTTCAATTTTTTGATGGAGTTACAGTGAGACTGCAGTCTCCTGCTACAGTACAGCCGAGATAATGCAAGTTGGCTGAGGTGATGAAGGCACGAAGCGGTGAAGAGCAGAGAGTTGTAGGGACAAATGGGCGCTCGGACAGAATGCTACCCAAAGCGCAGTGACCGAACGGACAAAGTACTCGGACACGGAGAGACAGCACTCGGACGGACGGTCAACAAGGAAGAAGAAACACACCGATTTTAACGTGGAAACCCTTCTGGAACCGAAGGGAAAAACCACGGGAGTAGAGGCAACAGCAAATCCACTATGTGAAATACGTTACAACCAACCTCCCAGAGGGAGTATCCGCTACACACCGAAGAAGATAAAAGAGGAAAACACTCCTGAGCTGACCGAGAAAAACACACTTTGTTTTTCTCCTCACTCTATTTTTCTCTTTCTCCCTTCTCTCACCTGGTGGTGCACTCTCTCTTCTCTTTCACAAGCCCTTTTGCCTTTACATGCACTCTCACAACACTCTCCAGCTTGTTCTCTCACTCAAGCTCTCTCTCAATCTCACGTAGCCTATATATACAACCAGGGGAGGGCCACGTGGCCGACCGTCCAACCACCCTACTGCCAGTAGGGTGGCAGGGCTACACCCCTTAGGCCTGCCATGGCCGTCGCACGCCTCCTGCGTGCCATAATGGCAGGCCTGCCACATTGGAAGTTGAAGCTGCCCTGATGTCCAATCGGAGTGGGTCAACTGTCCACCTGCAACACGTCGCTGCAGCAGGCCTACGTGAGAGAGAAGTCAACGCCTAGGCTCCAGCGTCCTCGTCCATGTCCTCCACTCGGACATGCAACCTTTGAGTAGTCCCCGTCCAATTCATCCAGCTGCCTCCCGAGGACATACGTTTTCGGATTTCTCCAAACGTCCTCGTCCATGTCAACCTCCCGGACATGAACATCTGAGGAGTCCTCGTCCGTTTGTGTCCACTGGTCCGCGAACACAAACTTCACAAGAGAGTGACCCCAACAAACTTTCCCTCACGATCTTGTGAAGAACCCTGGCCGTTGTTGAGTAACCGTCATCTCTTGCCTCCTGGCAGCTTCCCCTGAATCTGGACTCCGGCATCAGCCACTACTTCAAAGGGTTCGCGTCCTTCCCCCCCGCGAACATAGGGACATAGAGGGAGTTGTCCCTCCACTCTTGACCGAGTGGACTCCCCTCTATCCGGCGATCGTCATCGCCTGCCTTCCGGCACCTTCCCCTTAACCGGAAATCCAGCGTTGTCCTCCGCAAGCCTGAATGACACCTTCCTCTGCCCTGCTGAACTTGGAATAAGCCCATTCCCCTTCAGCTCCTTTACTGCAGACTTGTCATCCTCCCTTGCTTTCCTGGTTCTGGTACCGAGGACGTGACTTACACAGCCCTTTGTCTTCAGACTTTGGGTCACATTCTTGGCACCTTTCCCTTTGGCCTTGGCCACAGCAGCTCCGCCATTGACCCTGCTGGCTCCACCCTTGGTCCTGCTGGCTCCGCACTCGGCCCTGCTCAGCTCCACCCTTGGTCCTGCACAGCTCCGTCCTCGGCACTGCTGGCCCTCCTGGCCACTCGGACGTCCAAAGCTACCACCCGGCCGGCTTCTCCTGCCACCTTGACCAGTGCCCCTGTTGGTCATCCTGGCAACTCCCTGGGCAATGCAAGTCCTCATCAGATATCTCCCTGATGTCTTGCTTCCCTTTGCCACCACTGAGGCGCCTTTGGTAAGCTTCCATTGGCCGTCGCCAAACGCTGTCCTGAAGCCTTCCTCATCCAGCTTCCCGGTTGAAATCACATTCAACCTCAAGTCCGGGGCATGTCGCACGCCCTCCAGCACGAGCGTGTTCCCGTTGCTTGTCCTCAAGCAAACATCCCCAATGCCAGCAACCCTAGACGAGCCACCGTTACCCATCTTCAACACCCCGCGGCCAACGGGCGTGTATCTCCTGAAGAGGGACTTCCTCGGTGTCGCATGGTGTGAGGCCCCACTGTCCATCACCCAACTCGTCTCCTGGCATGGACCGCTCGGAGCTTCCCCTGCGTGGACGACCAGGAGGTCCCCGCAGAAGGCCACAGACTCCGGATCATCAACCTGATCCGGGCGGTCACTTCTGCCCTCCTAGTCCTGCCTCCTCCGCGGATAGTCATTCTTAATGTGGCCTTTCTTACCACACAAGAAGCAACTCCTTTCCTCAAGCTTGCTCCGGCTGTTGCTCCTCTCAATCCTGCCACCCTGTCCTCGTCCAGATCTCCCCCGTCCCCGACTGCTGGTGGTTACCAGGACAGTTTCCCGAGAGCTGGAGGCCTCACCGCTTTTCCTCCGCCTAGACTCATTCATAAGCAGGGAAGCTATAACCTCGTCCAACTTCAACGTATCCTTCCCAAACAGCAATGTCGTGACAATATGATCATACGAGGACGGCAAGGATGCCAGCAACACCAACGCCTTGTCCTCGTCCTTGATCTTCTCATCAAGGGCTGACATCTGCGTTACCAGCCGATGGAACTCGTCCAAGTGCTTCTCGAAGCTCTCCCCATCCGACAACCGCAGGCCATAAAACTGCTTCTTCACGTACAGCCTGGTTGTCAAGGACTTGGACTTGTAACGGCTCTCAAGCTTGTCCCAGACCTCGGCCGGGTCTGGGAGTCCGAGGACCTCCTGAAGTGTGTTGTCCGCCAAACACAACTTGATGGTCGAGCTGGCAAGATCCCTCTTTTCCTGCCACTGTTCCTCGGACAGTTTCTCCGGTTTCTCCTCCTTTTTCCTCAGAGCTATTGCCGTTCCTTCCCGGGTCAAAATATTCCTCACCCTTTCCTGCCAGAGGATGAAATTATTTTGCCCATTGAACTGCTCCACATTGAATGTCCCATTCTTCGTCGACGACGCCATCACACCGACGGTTCACAAACCAGTCTCTGATACCAATTGTAGGGACAAATGGGCGCTCGGACAGAATACTCCCCAAAGCACAGTGACCGAGCGGACAAAGTACTCGGACACGGAGAGATAGCACTCGGACGGACGGTCAACAAGGAAGAAGAAACACACCGATTTTAACATGGAAACCCTTCTGGAACCGAAGGGAAAAACCACGTGAGTAGAGGCAACAACAAATCCACTATGTGAAATAGGTTACAACCAACCTCCCAGAGGGAGTATCCGCTACACACCCAAGAAGATAAAAAAGGAAAACACTCCTGAGCTGATCGAGAAAAACACACTTTGTTTTTCTCCTCACTCTATTTTTCTCTTTCTCCCTTCTCTCACCTGGTGGTGCACTCTCTTTTCTCTTTCACAAGCCCTTTTGCCTTTACATGCACTCTCACAACACTCTCCAGCTTGTTCTCTCACTCAAGCTCTCTCTCAATCTCACGTAGCCTATATATACAACCAGGGGAGGGCCACGTGGCCGACCGTCTAACCACCCTACTGCCAGTATGGTGGCAGGGCTACACCCCTTAGGCGTGCGACGCAGTAGGGTGACAGGGCTACACCCCTTAGGCCTGCCATGGCCGTCGCACGCCTCCTGCGTGCCATAATGGCAGGCCTGCCACCTTGGAAGTTGAAGCCGCCCTGATGTCCAATCGGAGTGGGTCAACTGTCCACCTGCAACACGCCGCTGCAGCAGGCCTACGTGAGAGAGAAGTCAACACCTAGGCTCCAGCGTCCTCGTCCATGTCCTCCACTCGGACATGCAACCTTTGAGTAGTCCCCGTCCAATTCATCCAGCTGCCTCCCGAGGACATACGTTTCCGGATTTCTCCAAACGTCCTCGTCCATGTCAACCTCCCGGACATGAACATCTGAGGAGTCCTCGTCCGTTTGTGTCCACTGGTCCGCGAACACAAACTTCACAAGAGAGTGACCCCAACAAGATTGAGAGAAGGGACGAATAGACAAAGTGGGGAAAAGAAAGGAAGGGGGAGGGGAGTCCAACAGAGGGAGGAAAAAATTAGCTATAGAGAGGAAAGGGGAAAGGTTTGAGAGAAGCAGAGAGAGAGGGAGAAGAGGGGGAAATTGATAGTCTATTCGATACCCCTCTATCATAGTTTACACAATATTGTATCAAAATCCATTACATAGACAAATAACAAAAATAACAGAATTATGAAAAATGGCATGTGGTTGGCTAGCAATGGACGACTGACGTGGTAAGATGCCGATGTGGTCGCGACGTTTTCGAGGATGCATTTCTGAGCCCGTAACAACTTCACATGTGCTACTGAATTCCTCCAACAACTATCAAACTTCTCGATCAACTACTTTCCAATCAAACGGTGGATATTACTCCATCTACGCAGCTGTGATGCGGTCCCCTTGAGCCCGTCTGTGTACCTTTACATGCTTCTGTTGCATTTATTTTGGACGTTTTATAATGGTACCTGTCACCCTTTCATCTCACGGTGGAGGAGGGGCCAAGTGTGCGGCGATGATGAAAGGAGTCTAAGCCCCTTAACACTGTGATTGTCATCTCTAGATTCTGATTCAATTTGCTATCAGATGAATTACTTCCCTTGAGCGGCATCTTCTTCGTTTTTCAACTCAGAATTTTCCTGTTCTTTGTAATTTCTTTATTTTTTATTTTTTTATCTTTTTTGGTAGCCACTTACAACGCCCTCACCTTTGAAACGCCTCATCCTCATGATGGGGTTACATTACCTTGAGAGAATGAAGCGGCTTCCATGTGTTATTTTCCTTAATCATTTTTGTCCATGTATTATTATTTTACAAGCACTTCATTAACCCTTCTTTTTTCAAACTTTCAAAATCTTCTTTCCAATACCTTTTTGGTTCTGATAAGATCTTGCTACCCGTATCCGCTGGTGGTAGGGAGGACATCACTTAGAATCTTATTCCTTTTTTTTAGAAAAAAAAAAAAACTAACACATAAAATAAGGGATGGATAGTTGCGGATGGAGGAAGAGCCCGCACGTAAGCCACACTTACTATTCTTTTAATGATTTCATGTGGAGTAAAGTATCTAAGCGTCTATTTTAAGGTTTTTTTTTTTTTAAGAAATTGACTTGTGTTAATACAATTACAAACAAAGATAGATAAAATCTCTGATTTGGAACTCTGCCTCCTTCCTGTGCTTGTCATATTGAGCTTTCATACGAGCTTGTGCCTTTAATAAGTTCTCTTTGAGTAGGGACATTATTTGGTCCCTTGATCTGAGTTATTCATCTACTACTTTATTAGCGGTCGTACCCTTAACAAATATTGCTATTTCGGATGGTGGGACTCCATAGACTATCTCAAAGGAAGTTATCCCTTATAGATAAATCTTGGTTAGTGTTATATTATCACTTGGCCATTGTGATATATTTGGACTATATTTTGGGCTTATTTTCGACAAAACATCTCAAGTATTGTTGTAGACATTTTTATACTATCTTGGTTTGTCCATCGGATTGAAGATGATTTGTCAAACTATATTATAGTTTATATTCTTACAACCCAAACAGCTCCTTTTAGAATGAGCTAATAAATATGACATCTCTATCACTAACTATGGACTTAGGGAGTGAATGTAATTTAATAATATAGTTGAGAAAAAATTAAACAATCTTAATTGTAGTTTGAGAATGAGTTAGATAAATGAGCATATTTAGGCAAACGATTTATGACTACCAAAATTCTATCATATTACTGAGAGGAGGAAAAACCTTTCATAAAATCCATAAAAATATCTGACCAAAGAATCTCAGATATAGGTAAGGGTTGAAGTAGTTTATAGGGCTTTTGTAGGTCAACTTTTGTGATTTGATAGATAGCACAATCCTTAATATATCATTTAATGTGCCCCCACATCCTCTTTCACCAAAATTTAACCCTAGTGTAATTTAAAATTTTATGGTAGCATGAATGTCTGTTAGTAGGTTAGCGTGGATCCAGTTCATCCCCTATTGCCTGATTTTTGGTTCCTTACCAATCAATATCTTTTTTTTTTTTTTAAGATTATTCCGTTTCTTATTTTTAAACCCACCCCTCCTGGCTGGCTGTCTTGAAACTATTGTAAGAGAGCATGAACTACCAAATAAGTTTAATAATATCTTATTTTGCACCAAATAAGTCTAATAAGAAAACTATCGGTCTTTGTTCTTATATTAGCATTGCACCGATACCGAATCTCGAGACATTACACTTGATTATAAATTTCTTTGTGAAATTGGATAGAGCCAACATAGGAGCTCTAGATATTGTCTGTTTTAACCAGTGGAAGACCTTCTCACTCTCATTAGATCAACTGAAAGCATCCTTTTTTTAATAAAATTAAAGTTTAGTATCTATAGTGCCGTAATTATAAATAAATGTTTAATTGTATCCAGTTAGTCTCAAAAATTTTCTCGAAGACTTAATAGTTTTGGAAGAATTCCACTCTAACAATGTTGATATTTTAGAGGGATTGACTTCCACCCCTTTTTTAGACATCACATGCCCTAAGTAATCTATTCCCTTGCAAAAGAATTTGCACTTACTCAATTTTGCATAAAGCTAGTAGTCTTCCAAAATCTGTAGTGCCATCCAAGATGTTATTCATGAGCATCCTTGGTAGGATTGAAAATTAGGATATCATCAAAAAATACAAATATAAACTTGCAAAGGAAAGGCCTAAATATTTCAATCATTAATCCCTAAAACGTGCCATAATATTGTTCAACTTAAAAGGTATAACAAAAAATTTAGTATTCTTTATGCATTCTAAAAGTGATCTTGAAAATGTTTGAGTTCTGCATTCTAATATGATGATATCCTGACCTTCGATCCAGTTTGAAAAAATAGTTGCCCCATGTAATTCATCTAAGAATTCGTTAATTATCGAAATTGGGTACTTATTTTTGATAGTATGGATGATGGTAAGGCCTTGTATTAGAAGGCCTTGAGTAATCCTTGAGCACTAATCTGATATTCATGCCCCATGATCAGAGGCAGACTATCAAGATACTTAAAAACATGTTTAAAAGGATGGAAAAAATTTGTTTCCTTCTCTGGCCAAGTTGCAGTCTCCGAGTTTGAGGAACTGTTTAGGAGCTTCAACACCACCCTCTCATTTTTATTGGCTGGAATTCGCAGCCGCTTGCTTTCGGCATGCGTAGTGTCAGCCACAGTTTTCAGCGCTTGCAAGCTCACCCGTTGACCCTTACTTTGGCATTTCATTTGAACAGTTTGAAAGTTTAAGGTGATAGAGCCTAAGGTTGACAGTAGTTGCACTCCTGAAACAACGTCCCAACCTTCCAATGTTAAAATCAGAAAGATAGCATTGAATTGATTATTCTGCATCACTAAAGTTACCTCTCAGCAAGATCTCTCTCCCTGTACGATCTCACCGTTAGCTATCTGTTGAATCTAGGTTGGGACAAATTGTTTCCATTTAGCAAGTTCGACTAGGTTTGCCTCGGGAAAGTTAGGTATACTTTTGGAGTCAATTAAGATTACCTTAGAAATCCTATTAGTCCTTCCCAACACCCACATAGCCTTTGTAATGGGGAGTGCCTATCATAGCATTTAAGAAAATCTCTGTTAGCTAATCTTCCTCAACAAGTATTTTTTGACGGATTGAATCTTCAAATTCTTTCTTAGAGTTGGGTTCCTTTGGCTTCACTGCCTCCACTACGACTCGTGGGTGGAAACAATTGTGCATTGAATTCCATTTTTCTTTGCACGTGTTACACATCAACCCCTTATCTCTCATTTTTTTCATTTGTACTGGTGTGATCCGATAAACTACTGTCTCGTGGGAGAAAATCTCCTGTTTGGTAGTGGCTTGATTCGAGTCAGTTGCTTTAGAAGGGAAATAATGGTGAAATAATCCTCTTGCAAGAGGTATTTTGAACTCTATTGGCCTTTCCAACTAGTTACAAACCTCTCTTTGGTGTGTGCCATGTCGAATGCTTGGTGTAGGTTCATTGGGTTGAGGAATTTCACTAGATAGTGAATTTTAACCTTCAATCTTCCTAAAAAACAACTTAAGTTGGATTGAGCTAAAATATTTGTCAACCGGTTAACAATCAACTCAAATAGTGCTTTTTACTCCATCACACTTCTGGACTAATAGCTGAGTCATTAAACCTATTATTAGACCTTTTTGACCTCTATTTAAACTTTTGTAATGATTTTATAGGATCATCGCATGCTAAACCACTGAACCTAATGAATAATGCCTGGAACAATGTTTCCTAATTTATGAATTCCTTAACTTCCTCATCTCCCTAAAACCAATTAAATGCCTCCCCTTCTATATAAATGGAGGATAGTAGTAGCTTTTAACAATCAAGTATCTAGTGAAGCTAAAAAAATTGATTAGCTTTATAGATCCATTTCTAAGAGTTTTTTCCCCCAAATTGTGGAAAATCGATTTTGGCATTCCGATGGACATTGATTCCCAATAGCTTCTCTTGCTTCCACCAATGGGGGGGGGGGATTTTGAGCTAGTGGTAGAGCTGCCGGAGGGGTTGCCGGCAGTCTTTGATACAAATTTAAAAGATATTGCATACATCTTGTTAATTAGGTGATGTTCAGCTCAAACTGTTCCATACATTGGTTATTATTTTGCTCAAAATTTTCAAGCCATTGGTTTCCAACTGCCACTACCTTGATTAACTAGTTCATGTAGGTATTCTTTGCCAATCTTTGTATCTGATACTGATTTGTAAGAATCAAATTATAGAGGATTGTCTCCTTTACCGAATTCATAAAAAAGAAGATAATAGGGGGAGGAAAGAGTTACGCAAATTGGAAAAGATAAAACTAGAGCTCCCAAAGGATCTCTAATGAAAATTTTAATTCATAGGTATTTTATTTTCCCTTCCTCTAATTACCTTCTCCTAATTTATACTCTCTATCAGGAACATTTTCTTAATAATGCTAATACTATTCTCCTACTAAAAATAGATAATTACAACAATGAATAGAAAAGCCAGAAAAAAAAAAGAAAAAAAAAAGAAAGAATCAATTCGGTTGTCATTCAACATGTGCCTCGTATGCGTTCTTGTTAGTTGTTGATTTAGAAGCAAGCCGCCGTGTACTTCCCACGTGCCACTAAATTCCTCCAACAATTGTCAAACTTCTCAATCCATCACTCTCCTATGGCACAATGGAAAACATCGCGACTACCATCTCCGAATTCTGAGCCCATTTACTTTTAGACAAATTATTTTCCTTAAGATCATTCTCCTTACGATTTTCCTATTTTATGTGACTTCTTTATTTTT
>JAODPA010131163.1:2264-16849 GCA_025585075.1 Nepenthes mirabilis | reverse complement strand
AAAATATTAAAACGCTATACTATAATTAAGAAAATGTTTATGTGTTTTTAAAATTCTTTTATTAACATTAAATCCTACAAATTGTATTAAAATCTAATAAGAAAAAGATGCATTATGCTAGGCGCCCCATGCATGAGAAGCAAAGTAGAATTGTTTGAGGATGGAAATATATAGTTGAATTTGTGTGGAGAGACTTACTAAAAAATGAAGAGCAATATCAACGTAGAGCATAACTATGTTATGTCCTTCTTAAATATTAAGCTCGGTTATCATCCTCATTGTTAGAATTATTTTAATGAATAGCAATCTCACCGTAAAGTATAACTATGTTATGTCCTTCTTAAATATTAAGCTCGGTTATCATCTTCATTGTTAGAATTATTTTTAAAGTCATACAAAATAAAGATTAATCTAATATTTTAATGCATTTGATTAATTCAATTAAAATTCAAACTACCTAAATCTACCGGCCTCAAGCCAAGATCAAGGTGATTGGTCTAAATTGTTAGAGACCAAGTTGTTAGTTACCTGAACTAGCGGCCAAACTTTCGTCACAGTTGGCTTAGGTTCGGAGGAGTAGGCAACAAATTTGATGATTAAATAGCCTAGTGACTGAATAACTGAGTTGATAAAGAATTATAAAAAGTCATATAAGAATATCTTAAAAATTAGGTAATAAAAATATATCAGAATATACAAATAAAAAATGACAGACTATTAATCTAAATGTCAACCTTCATACATAACTAATTTTTGTAATCTCTTAATACAAGCTCATCATTCAAGTCTAACAATAAGTTTATAAGAACTATTAGAGCCATTAACCAAAGTTAGGAAAGTCAGCACTAGAAAAGCCTTTATGTTAACACAATTTTCTAGAAAAATATTTAGCACTACCAATTAAACTTATATCCATGAACGTGGCTATTGAATATTAAAATTAAGGATATATGGTTCACTATCAAGACTCTAGTAGGCAAAAATGTCTAGAACTACCTATTAAATCATATTCACATATGAGTTGTTAATCCTCAAAGCATTATCCATTCATAAAAAAACCAACTATTATATAACAGTCTAAAACTCCATAGAATTAAAATAATTATTTATAAAGAATTACTCAATCTATCTCAAAACAAGCTCAACATCTCCGTAAATATAAAATACCTTAACTCAGTAAAAATATCTTTTAATCTTAAAATGATCTAATATTTTTTAAGAGGTATGATATCTTGGAGTATTAGATCACCAATTGATCATCAAGATCTTTAAGGCTCAATCCTTCTAAGGTCCAATCTCATAGCTCTCAACTTGCGCAAAAAATATCTGAATTTTGTTTTTTATAGCACATCTTCCTCACAAAATGTACTATCAGATGTTAATCCTTAAATCCTCTCATCTCTCATCCTAAGTTACTTGTTAGGCATCGCTAACATGAATTTTGAATGAAAGATAATCCATGCAATCAATTCTCTAAACTCTTATTTTAATTTATAGTGCATTAAAATCTAAAATCCCACTCTGAAATCTTTCTGAGTCTAAATTTAAAACACACACTAGTGTTATTTTAATATTAATATTTTAATTTGTATACATAAACATCAATCATTAAAATAACCTAATATTTAAAACTACTGTGCCAAAACCTAGTAAAAGTTATCCAATTAACACCCTCCTCTATCTATTTCCCATCATAAATGACTTCCACATACCTCCATAATTGTGCTATCTATCAAAATTTGAATACCACAATTTAACTAAAGATTCCATGAATCAGTCAAGCAAAGCTGAAGGACAAGAGGTACTTATATCTATCTAGCTTTTTCCAGAGGTAAGAAACTGCCCCATTAATAATGGAGAGATCATCCATTTGACCACAACTCAGTGACAAATACATTTCGATGGCTCCAGCAGACAAGATAGCGCAGGAGCAAGTATCATTTACTTTTAGTGCTATTGCTATTGTTATTGCTTTTGAGAATTGACATGGCTTTTCAGAGGCCTAGCACAGAAAAGCAGCTCTCCAAATGAATGAATGCGCCTCAAGTAGCAAATTAGATTAAACGCATGCTTCATTGAAGTAATGATCCTGGCATGAATGTATTACGGAAGCAGGAAAATGGCAGTAACTGAAAGCAAAAACCTCATCTATACAATCAGCCAGCTGTAAAAATTTCAATTTCCCGGGCTGGATCTCTGCCTTCTTGAATTATTATTTGTTGTTATGTACATAAGAATAGCATCCCGGGCTACCATCAGCAGCACACTACGATCCTCGCATTTCGGGTAGTCCGATAAACAGCTCTGTCTCCACCTCTGAACTCCGTGTACTTTGGCTGCGCGACAAAGTGTCACCCCGTTGTAATGGTTGCATCCATTGGTTTGCCTCCCACTAAAAACACAGCACACCAATCCATTCAGTGCATCAAAAACATCGCAAATATATTAAAAAAATAAATCCAACACAAGAATTACCCGTTATTCACAGGTTTAGAAATGGTCAGACCATTTTGAGTTTATTGTACACAATCTTACTTTATATTATATGCAAAAAGCCAATTTTACAATTCAAATCCATGACTACCAAGTTGTATAACAATAACTCTATCTAAATGTATGGCAATGAAGCAGCTAGGACAATAAATATACACTTTCCATAAGCTCATGTTAGAATTCTAACTAAATGGTCCTGACTAGAACCCAAAAAATCAACAGGAAAGCCGGAAAATAGTTGCAGTAAAGAGAAATAAATTGAAGAAAGTGTCACCTTTTGGGTTAACTTCTTGTTCTCTTCCAATAATAATTGCTCCTGAATCGATCAACAGAGGTCTAACTAAGCAATGCAGAAACAATGATAAAGTGCACAGAAAAGCATGCAGTCTTTGATTTTTTTTTTTAATTATTTTGGGGGGAGGGGCTGTTTTACCTTTGCTTTTAGTTGCTCTATCTCCTGCCTGAATAATTGATCCTGGAGTCATCTCAATCACATACATGCACATGAAAAACAGAGAGACAGATGCCCATTAGATGTATGGAAACAGGAACTTGACATAAAACAGCTGCAAACACTGATGCAAGGGAGAGTACTTATCAAATGGACTCGATTTAGACCCTGCATGCGTCTTAATCAACTAAACAAGGAGTAAATCAAATCGTTTAAATCTGCACAGTTCCAACTATTCTTACCGTTTCTGATTTCTGATTCAAATCCATATGCAGAATATGAAGCCCCACAGAGAAAAACATATCTAAGAAATAGGATCATACATAGATCCAAACTTTCGTGTCCGTATTGCAGTATTGACCCAAAAAATTTAACGGCCCACTGAAACCGAACAACCCAAGGCTGACCCAAGGAACCACAGACAACTCTAACAGCAAAAACAAGTCACAAGTAGCACATTTGCGGCAAATATGACACTCTTGTTGAATTTTGATTTACTTCATTGAGGATACTACAACAAATAGACGGATCATCGAGAAAACGGCAATCTTTGTGTGTGCAATGCTCAGGTGAAGAAGTCAAGTAACGGTTGCATGATATTTGTACAATGGTCGACCAAAGGTCGGTCAAAGTCATTTGAACGACAAAGAATACTGAATGGTTGCTCGATGTTCATATGAGAGTCAGTCAAAGCTAAGTTGAGTGATGCATGATGGGTGCCTGAAAAAAACATACGTGTCATTTTCCCTGAGGCATAGCGCTTGATACATACTTGTCAGATGCATGTGTGTAGTTTGTCCAGAAAACTCGTGCCTGATGCACGCCTGATGAACACTCATGCATTGTTTATCTAGAGAGCCTGTGCCTGATGCGCATTTAAAGGGCACTTATGCACTGACAGTGATATAAAATTGCATTTGATGCAATTTTGGAGTATCCAAGATAATTTTACAACACAAGAAGCACCGTACAGAAATAGACAAGTAGAGAGAGAAAAGAGGAAGATGTTTAATATCAAATTGAGATCCGATTTTAGTTTCGCTCTTCACCAAGTTGAAAATGTTGTTCTAGTATTATTTTCTATAATGTGTTACAATTTGGTTACTCTTTTTCTTGATATATTTTTCCTTGTGGGCTGCTAAGTATATTACAAATTATGTACAACCGGTCATTCACTCAAGTTGTAATGGTTGAATTAAGAGGGGATTATTTTTCTAATCAATGCCATTTTATAGCAGATTAACTTGAAATTTGTGCTGTGGTTTTTATTTAGTTTAGAAGGATTTTTCACGTTAAAAATTATTATGTATCATTATGTTTCTCATATTTAATTGTTTAGTGGTTGAGATTTAACAGTAGGTTCGGGTTAATTCTGCAACACTAATTGTGCACGTTTGTTCAAATCCTAACAACACTTTCCACCAGCAACAAAATCAACCCCTTACCCTGTCGCAGTATATACTTTCCAAAGGCACTCTTGCCCACAATCAAAATATTTGTTATGTTTAGTTTCTGATAACTAGCCCAATGATGGATACGTGATCTCGTAATTTTCATGAGTAGGCATATAAAGCCGTCTATAACCATGAAAATTGTCCCTCTCTTACAAAATTTTTAACCACCCCATAAATGTTTGTCCTATTGGTACTACCAATAGGTAAATAAGCATTCACGTACATGTGGCAAACTATATGACGTGGACATTGTAAATATTTTAAAATTAGAGAGATTTTATTTTATTTTATTTTACTTTATTGGTATTGATCTTATAATATCTTAGAGATTTTTAAAATATTTTAATTAGAAAACTTTCATATTTTATTTTATTATTTCTTCATTTTGAGATATTAATTAAAAAATTATATTTATTTTCTGTTAATCTTATTGCCATTGCATGCATTTGTATAGTAGTCGCATTATATCTCATAATACCGCTGACCTAGTGATGGATTCTAATCAATTTGAAATTTTAAATTAACAGTTGGCCCAATTAACCACCAATCAACAATAATTATAAAATCACATAATGACCATTTAAGTTGTCCGGCCACTACCTATCAGATGAATTTAAATCTAACCAATCTAATTGTTACTTTAACAATAGGATCCCAATCGTCAAATGCTAACAATTTTTGTGTGTCTCGTGATAGGCACTACTGACAAAACTAAGATAGTCAACTATTTTACTAACCTCAAGTTGACTGCAAATGTGCAACTATTTTAGAAAAGTATTAAGAACCTTCTTGTTGGGCATCAAGCACCCTCGTTAGATATTAGGCTGAGATGAAGCGATACCTTCTAGAAAATACCTACCCTTCTCATATTGTAGTAACTTACTAAACCTATGAAATACCCTTATGCAGGATAATAGGTTGTAATTATGTATGTGACTCAATTCGATGAGTTTCGAATGATATGTCATGTAATTAAAGATGAAGTAAATTTCAGTAAGAATTGCATGAGGACCTTAGAATAGAGCTTTAGAGGTGTTACTACTCTGGATTATACATATAATTTGGTATGGGAATATGAATTAGCTATAAGAGCACTGCATGAAAAATATGATAACAATCATCCCTCAACATGGAATACTTCCACCATAAACTCTATGTTTATAATTTTTCCTACAATGAAAACTAGAGTAAAGGGTATTGAAGCCCCAAGAAGAAATTCTTAATTGCGTTACTTTAGCTGTAAATATTTTAGACATATTTTTTTAAAAATATATGAGAAAATTGTTACTTGTTAGAACAAGATGCAAAAAATGATGAATCTCTTGAGGAATAAGTATATAAACCCAAGTTAGAAGAGTTTGATGACATGATAATGACATATTCTTAGGCTACATCGGGGCTATTTTCCTTAGCCTTACTTCCCATACTTCCTCTCCCAACATGCCATTTTTTAGTATTGTGCAATATATCTTGACTCAATTCAAAAAAGCTAATAATTAACATCATCATACTATCTATCATACTTACATTAAAGTGAACGAGAAGACTTGTAAGATCGTTATGGATAGCAATAGTTGTATTAATACCGCTTCAACCAATAATATTTCTCATCTGGGGTAAAAAGTTGTCCCACGTTCTAATCCACATAGTGTGATGGATTGATACATCTTTTATAACAATTGAAACGCATTGTCATGCATCCATTCAATTCTTAGAGTAAAATGATCACATTTAGTGAGATATCATTCCAATGGGCATCTGTAATGTCATTCTAGGCCAAGTTTAGTTAAACGATTTAGATGTAACAATTTAAGGTCGCTCTAACTCTTATTCTTTCGTTCACAAGGGTAAGAAAATTCATATCCGGCCATTGTCCCCAAAACCGATGATTCACAATAAAGGAAATGATATGGTAGGTACGAAGAGTTTACATATCATTAATCCTAGAACATTTGAACATGCAGTTATGAGCGAATTTATTATGTTTGTTGTCATTATTTTTGAAGTCCATTCAAATTCTCCCATATTGATATCCAATAAGACCCATCAGGTCCTCTAAAACTTTTCAAATATCTTTCCTTATGGTCTCCTCAATCAGTTGCTGCTATTACGTAACATTCAACATGCCTTTAATTTTATCCCAGGTACGTCTCTTTCAAATCTACCTTATTACATGGCAAATCCAATTGAACATGTTATGTTCCAGAGACAAGTTGGAAAGCTCCTTCACAAGATATTCATTTAAGAGAGTATGAGTCCATGTGTGAAGTCCTAATTTCGAAAATATGATAATTTAAAAGTAATTAAAATAATAATAATCAAGATGATGTCAAATATATATGGAATGATGAGTTTTGGAAGTAGAAAGAGGGAAAATCGGCTGCTGTATTCAAATTTGCTGCACAGCAGCACGGCGCCTGCCGCGCGGCAACAGGTGCCAAGAACCAGTAGGCCAGCGCTCATGGCGTGCCTTCCGCACGCCGCGAGCGTAAACGCGTTTTCTTAACTTCAGCGACCCAATTTCGTTTTGTTATAAAGGAAAGAGGGAAAGTTTTGGGGGCAGCGGTAAATCAGGTTTGTTCTTCGTTTGTAAATCAGGGAGATTTTGGCCGTTCCACTCCGATCCAAGTAAAAATAACGGTAAATCAGGTGAAAGTGTATCTCCAATTTCGTTCTTCGTTTTTACCGCATTTTGACTTCTCTATTTTGTTCTTTACGCTCTAAACCCTTGCCCCTCATGATTTATCGCGATCATTGCATGTTTTTGATAAATACACTGCCAAAATTGATGTTTATACTTGATTATCATGCGTTGTGACTTTGATTTTGTGATTTGGCTAACGTTTTGCCTTCGTTTTGTGTCCGCACAACATAGTGCAAACCCTAGCTCGAAATTGAGGTGTAAATTTGAGTTTAATTCATGTTATATGTATGTTTTATGAATTATAGTTTTGATTTTGTAAATTGGCCCAAGTTTTATGTTCAAATTATGCCCGGAAAGGTTACCCGTAACCCTAGCACAAAAATTTGGAAATTTGTGTTGGAAACTTGAAATTTTAATCATTTAAGTGTTAATTGTTGCCTCGTAAAGTTTATTTAATAATTTGCATCTGAATACTCTGCATGAAACTGTATTATTGAACCAATGAAGCCTCTGAAATTGTCTGAAAGAGAAATTGAGTGAGATTTGAAATTCGCTTTGAAATATGATGAATTTGATTATAGAATTTTAAGTAAATGCATTAAATTAAATTAATCAGTGAGAAAAACGGACCTAGAACTGTTGTACAGTTAGATAAGATTCTCCGACATACCCTAGAACGTTATGGTTGTAATCGAGAATAAGTTATCGAGCCATCGGACTATCGAATCATCGAACTATCGAACCATAGAATCGTAAAATAATGTGAAATTAAATATTATTGAACTATCGACCTTTAATTGTGTGGACGAAAAACAATCTATCCTCGATTATACAAATTGAGTCCATAGGATATCGAACTAGAATTTCTGAAGAACAAATAAGATTTGGAACTGCTTTATGAATTCTGATACATGTCTAAATGAAATTATATTTTCTTCTTGTTTCCATGGACACCTTCGTTCTTCTGATATTATCGCGGTTTCTGTTCTATTGATTATATGTTTCGTAGAAAAGTATAAATTATGATTATCAAGACCTCTCATGACTTTTGTATATGTTTTCATTCTTTAGCAATTTCCATGACCTTCTGTAAATATCCCCTCCAGATAAAACGGTAGAACTGATTCCTAACGAGTAAGAATAGACAAAACTCAGCAATGGAGACTTTGGAGCCTCGGAGTCATCTTGAAAATTTTAAAAAATTTGACAATTTTGCATGTAATTATGTCACCTGTGGATGGATATTAAATACGTAAAATGGTCATAATATGTCTTTTATTTTGATGAAACAATAATTTATGCTTCCGTAGATTTATGTTATGGATATAGTTGCTTCCGCTATTCTGATTTGGAAATGTATAGGTCCTAAACGGCATCTCATTTTGAGTCCGAATAATGGATAGGATGTGTTATGTTGGAGCCATGAATGATATGGCAGTTTGTGGTCCTGTGTATCTGTATTGTAGGATAAATTATAGTATTTGAATAGTTGTGTGCTTGTATGAGTTATTTTATTTTCGTATCTGTATCTGTATTTTTTATTTTCGTCCAATTGTAAAGAAAACTCTACCAAAATTTTTACAGAATATAATAATTTAAATTTATAAATATTAGTTTTGTTTGTTACTGACGGAGAGTCTTTAGAGGATATGGACGGGTTTCGTTACAGTTGGTATCAGAGAAACGATATGCCTTAAGATTTGATTTAAATCGTATGCGAAAGTTTAGGAAACGATTATGATTGATCGAGTAGGTAGATAAAGGTCTTAAATGATTGGGTTAGGTTGGAAAGTCTTAGATGTTCTAGCTTGCAAAAGTTAGAATTGACCTTAGATAGGCCGTAGTGATTTAGTTGATTGATATTGATCTTAGGCTTAGATTGATTGACTTAGGTTTCAGGTTCAAGTTATAATTTGTTTTAGGATTGAGATAAAATAAGGAATAGATACGATTAAACAAAATCCTTACGAACTGAATTTAGGATTACTGTTGAAGCACTTTGATCAATTTTTGTCCTCCCTATCATCGAATATCTTGAGGTTTATTAACACTGTAATATTTTTGGTTATAGGGTATACCATGGCAAGTAGACGGAGTAGAAGAAATAATCGTGGAGGTTCTAGTACTCCCCACGATCGAGAGGCTGCGTACGTGGATTTGTTGGAAAGGATGACGAACGTGGTTGAATCTGTGGAGTAGAGTCATATGGCTCTGGTCCCTATACCTGAGCCAATTCCGATAAACACTACTCCGATGACTTATAATAGATTCAAGGCGAAAAGAGCACTGGATTCTTGGATAAGCCTGATCCAATAGAAGCGAATATTTGGCTTAAGAGGATGAAGGAAATTTTTGCAATAATTCAATTACTGATCAGAAGAAAGTTTCTTTTGCGGTGTATATGTTGGAGGGTAAAGCCAACAGTTGGTGAGCGATGAAAAAGATGGCATTAGGTGTGCCCGATGATGAGATAACCTGGGAGATGTTTGAAGAAACGTTTATGGAAAAGCATTTCCCTTCCAATCTCTAGGATCAAAAGGAACAAAACTTTATGCGGCTTAGACAGGTAAATCTGACTGTAACTGAGTATGAGGTGAAATTTATTGAACTGTCCCGATTTGCACCATATTATGTGGAGGATGAATTAAGGAAGGTGAAGAAATTTCAACAGGGACTGGGGAACGATATTAGAAAATAATTGTCGTCTCTAAAGCTTCTGGCATATGCTCTGATATCTTGGATTGGGCCCTGATTTATAAGAAAGAGGTGGAGACACAAAAGTTCTTTGCAAAAAGGGCTGCTAGTCGGACGAGTATTAGTACGAAACCAAATGTAAAACCATTTGGGCTATCTAAGAAAGCAAGAACAATAGATGTAGGGAAAAGGGTTACTGAAGTTTTATCGGTGATTAGCTCTCAGGTATCAACTGCTAAGTGTGCATATCGTGGGAGGAATTACACGGAAAAACCTTATTATAAAGCAATAGGAGCATACTATAATTATGAAAAGTTAGGTCACCTGATGAAAGATTGTCCGTTACTAAAAAGGTCGGAATTAAAGAAGTCAGTTGTTGCGGCTAGAGCATTCGCGGTGATAGTACGAGTCCCTGAGACACCCCCGAAGGCGGATGAAGGTATTTTCTTATTTGTGGAATTCTAATTTGTATTTTAATCGATTTGGGAGTTATATATTTTCTAAATTTCTCCATGAATTGCATAATGTGTACCCCCTCATCTTGAATGATTCTTGATTGTTCTATAATTGTACCTATGTGCCCTTTTGTGAATTTTGTGCCCTTTTGTGAATTTTGTGAAGTGTGGATAACTGATAATCGAATGCCAAATTGAGGAGATGATGGTTTGTGTATTGTTTGAAGGAGAAAATATTCGGTTAATTTAGTTAACATAGTAGATAAGAGGAATAGGTGATTTGGAAATGAGATAGAATCGGCATTATCTCTACGAAATATGTATGGAATTAAAGGAGCATTGTTCTGGTGTTGTTAAGAATACTATTAGACCTTTGGGAAGTAAGATTTACTAAATGCACTTGAGGAAGATTAGAATTTTGTTATTTTAGGTGACTACCCACGAGCAAAGTGGGGGAGGAATCTATGATTTGAAATTATTTCACCCATAATTGAGGTTTTGTGATGAGGTCATTGTCTTGAGGAATTATGGATAATATCTTGGGAGAAAATTTATGTCATGGGGATCTAAGAGTTAGGAGTTGTAATAAGTGGATCTCAATATCTTTCGAGGAAGGTGAATGTTAAGATCGATGGTTGATATCGAAAGTCTCCATTTGAGGATTTGTAGAATTGTGAAGATAGGCCCCGATATCATTAAGGAGGCGAACTTAGTATAGACAATTAAAGTTAGGAATCTTTGGATTTGATATGCCTTTAGTGCCTCATAAGAAATGTGAAAGGTAGATTGTGATTAGGCTTGATGCTTGGGAAATAGGATGTTGTATTCCTAAGTAGGGAAAGCGGAATCGTATTCGAGGTGTGGGAATTATAAAATTCGAAATGGGAAGCCCCAGCGGTTTCATATTAGAATAGCCCACTTTTGATCAGAATAATGCCGATTTTAGGGTGACGATCTAAAACTATATCGAATTTATTGTAATTGTTATAGTTAAGATTTCTAGTTCTGTGGTAGGATGTCCTAAAGTTAGTTTTAATCATGGTTATCATGTGAATTGGGAGTTCGAAATAGAATATGTATCTCATGGAAATGTCAGTTTGATGACATGCTAGCGAAATGAGGAGAATGCGAAGTATCCTATCTTGGGAATCTAATTGTGATTTGAGATTTATATCAAAATCTTAGCCGAGCTTGATGAAAGAGCTTGGGTGCCAAGATGAATTAGCGTGGTAATGAATTGTAATCGGACGATTTAGAGTTAAATGAATTGATCAGAGTGTGCAGCGGAAAGGTAGAGAACCTATATATATTTTAAGATTTAAATTGAAGATTCGAAGAGATGCTCAATCTCGAGGTTTTGCTTAAAGGAAGTAAGGCGTTTTGCTCATTTAAGGTTTAGAACCAAGTCGGAGAATAGTTAACAAATTGGGTATTACCTTCAGGTTTATTGGAATTAGACTTTAAATGGGACACACCAGATAATAAGAGTTGGGAGGATTTGGAGGTTCAAGGTCTTAGAATAACCATTTTGATTTGAAAGTGATTTGGGAATGTTTGGAAGGTTTCTTTGGTTTAGAAAAAATTTAGAGTTTGTTAAATTTCGATGATAAAATTTCTATAAGTGGGGGAGAGTAATGAAGTCTTGATTCCGGAAACATGATAGTTTAAAAGTAATTAAAATAATAATAATCAAAATGAGATCAAATATACATTATTATACCTCTCGGGAGAAGTTTACTCGGCCACTCTCTCACCTAACTAGAGCCTAGGATCCAATCATGCCCAACCAACTAGTCCCACGTTGGACTTATTGCGCATGCAACTTAATGCGGCTATCATGAACACAGAGATTTGATTTGATTTTATTTCTAAATAGATATAGAGATTTGATTTGATTTAATTTAGATATTTGATTTGATTTCTAAAGTAGTGTTGATTTTATTTCTATACTAGATTTGATTTTCATTACACTTAGAAGATATTTTATTTCCCGTTTATATTATTTTCAAATTAGAAGTTCTTAGATTTAATTTTATTTACAAACTATCCTAGGAATAGGGTTCCCTATATAAGTACCGCAACTCTATTATTTGATTCAGTATTAATGAATTGAATGAATGAATATTTTGAGATTTTGTGAAATTGAGTAATTGTGACTTCCTTCGTCCTCTTCTCCTTGATTTCTTCTTTTTCTTGTTCCTACCCCTTTAATCTCTATTCTTATCTCTGCACTTCTGTCTCTCTCCCTACTTTTTCCCTTCCTCCCTACATCACAACTAGTCTTCCAACAAACGCATTCTGCTCCCCTTCATGAGGATCTTCATATCCTTCATTTATATATCACCTTAGCCAATGAGGCGTTTGTTCCCTCTACTCCTATGCATTCTATTGCAACTAATGCATTACAAACTTGAGCATCAACGAAGACCCCATATGGAGGCAGCATATATCTTATGAACTCTTATTTGTATTTGTCATCTACAAGACTTACAATTCAATGACCGAGAGCTTACTCCATGGGCAAATAGCTCATTGAATCAAATCTGACTTTTTAGTGCGGATCACATCCTTTCCCAGAGTTTTTTCGTTGTTTCTTCCATATGCAATCTTCCACTTTGACCACAGAGCACAAATAATCTTAAGCAAAGAATAACCGCTGAGTATAATAGGCAAAAATTAGATTTAAGGAATAATAAGGTCACTTTCAGAAATCGAGTTCTTTTAAAAACAGGGATCACTTGATTAATGAACCACAAACAGTTATGCTCATTTGATTTCGATATTCATATAATTGAGACAGCAGGTCACTTTGGCAACAGCTACTCGTTCTATTCTTAACGTTTATACATAAAACAGACTAAATTCTCTCTACCTTTCTTGCCCTAATGTTCCTCAAGCTTTGCTCCAGCTGATTGTCAATGCCATGGAGTTCCTCTAAGGAACTTGAATCTAAATCATGTCCCAAAAGCTTCCTGATCAGGGCAGAAATTCAAACAAAAAAGAAGAAAAATGTTAAGTTGATGATATTTTACAGAAGTTGAGGAAAAGTAAACCACCAGTTTAAGAAATCAACCTCTGAGAAGCTGCAAGCAGCTCTATCTTCTGTACCAAGTCGGCTATTTCATGCTTCAATTTCTACAAGTGAAATCAACGTCGTGCATGTTTGAGGGAACATACTATGATAACATATTAGTACGTAGTAAATATGTAAGTTCCATGAATTAACTTAAATTTTCATGGCAGCCACATTTACCATAAAGAAAGATAAAATGGAAGAATTATTTCATCCCTTTGAAGCTGTAAAATAAAGGATTACACCATCTTAAATAAATTAATTATTCAAATAACTACAACATGCAAAGCTGTTGTATAGATGAACAATGCTTATCTCTTTGGGCACTCCTGATGCTGCCAGATATCAGCTGGAGCTAGAATTTTAAAAGTACATAAAGGTAATCGAGTTATGGTCATTTTTAGTATTGGAGTTCATATAACTAAGGAAGTGTTCTATGGTAGAACCTCTAAAAGAATCCCCGAAAACTCTTTAGAGGTATTTAAAATAATGACTATGAAGACTTCAAAAGATAAATATAAACATATATGTGTGTGTGTGTGCGCGCGCGCGTGTGTGTGTGGTCTTTTGTGCTTAGTTTTAACTTTTGGGAAAAAATAATAAACTTTAGTAGTGTTGAAAATAAAAGTGCAACTTCTTTAGGAGTTTTGAGTTGAAAGATTTAGGCATTAAAACTTTAAGAGAGAAAGAAATACTAAAAATGATATAACTTTAAGAGGTGCTGAAAAATAGGTCGAGCCAAAAAAACTCTTAATTTAAGATATATCTAAATTCTTTACCAATAAATAATAAATTAGACTAGTGTTGAAACAGGTCTCAAAGACATTGACGAAGAGCCAATAAGGCCAAACAAAGATATTTCAGTAAGTCACTTCTATTTTTATTTCATTAAAAATTGATGATCTTTTAATAATATTGTCTGAGTGATGGCTAGTCTAAGTCTTGGGACTTGTGCAAGAAGATAGGCATAAATTAAAACTTTGGTGAGTTTTGAGTACTTGGTAAAATGAAGGTAGACTTAATGGAGGGAAAAAAGCATGCGATATTTGTCCTCTTACATGGCATGTGAATGGGCTGCAAAAGATGTCTAATAGAGGGAGAAAAATCTAAGCTTTTGGCAGGGAAAATACTACATGACATGAAGGAGAGCTCTTATAAATAAAAAGTTTGCTCCGTATATTAAATTTTCTATTATACAGAACCAGATAAAAATTACATTACGTTAATTGTTCTCTTATATCACATAGAATTTTTATTAGTTATAATAATATATGTATGGCATATTCATGCATAAAAAATTGCCATATAAATAAAGAATTTA
>JAODPA010131152.1:0-10610 GCA_025585075.1 Nepenthes mirabilis | reverse complement strand
AATAATAATAATAATAATAATAATAATTGAGGACAAAATTGGGTTACTAAAAAAATTGGGTGGGAATTCCTATTCCTTCCCAACAAGGAATAAAAAAAACCTAGGGGGAGTAAGGAATAGTTATTCCTTGTAATCAAGGAATGACTATTCCTTCGGGAATTTTTATTTCCAACACACTTTGCAACCAAATGGTGAAATTCTTATTCCACCAAAAATAATGAGGGAATAGAATTTCTATTCCCTCCAACCAAACACCACCTTAGTGTCTTAAGGAAGGGAAAGTATTTTACCGTTGATTTTGCCAGGAATTAAGAGTGTAACGACCCAGATTTTTGAACATAGGAAATTTTCAGTCATCAATCCGGTCAACTGGCGTTGACCGAAAAATATAATAAGAAAATTAAATCAGCCTTAAGATAAAATCAAGTTTAGCCCTTCCTTGATAAAAAGAAGTTCGGATTTCCTTTGATGCAAAACAAGTCCGGCTTCATTCGTAAGAATCAAGTCCAGCCACTTTCAAAAAGAAAATCTTAATCGGCCTTCAACATGTTTTGAAATCGGGTTTTGTTCCATTTAAGGTTGGAGTGCATTATATGAATGTAAGGCCGAGTGACTTGAAGGCCGGAGTGGCTCTGTGTGTTGGAGGCCGGAGTAGTTTAGTGACTTTGTAAGGCCGGAGTAGAATTGTGGGAAGAAAATCAAAGTTGAAGATCTGGTTAACATGCATTGATCGGAGGTCATGAGAGTAGTAATCCGATCAACGTCGATAGTTGACCGGAATGTGATTAAATGAGAAAAGTTAAATCCTACTAAGTTAAGTTAACCCAGAATTTAATGTGTTTACATGAGAAAACTAGGTTCAGTTAACCAGAGATTTAATGTGTTTACATGATAAAGCTAAGTTCAGTTCACCGAAAATTTATGAACTTCTTGGGGATATAAGATCATAAATGAACTAATTAATAAGAAACATTTTTCCTGAATCCTTAATAATGATCATCATTAATAAGAAACATTTCCCTTGTACTGCCAATTATTTATGGAGGCTATCAAATTCAAGGTCTATAAATAAGAACTAGAAGAATTAGAGTAAGGCACGTAATAGAAATTTCAGAAAGAGCAAAGTAGAAGAAAACCAGGAAGAGTAGAGTTCAAGACAAGGTTGAAGGAACCAGACAAGATACTCACCCCTGTTTTCAAGTTTATGTTTATGCATGACTTCTATGCTAGTATATTTGATATTATATGAACTTATATAGTATTATTCCGTTCTTTTCATATCTGATGCTTAACGTATGATTATTTGTTGATAATTACATGTTTAAGGAAAAGACTTCATGATGTTCGATTTTGTATGATTATCTATCAATTTATAGGAACTTTGATTATTGTATGTTTTTAAAGAAAAAGTAGTCCACCTTGAAAAAGAGCTCCGCCCTTTTTAGAAAAGTACTCCGCCCTTTTAAAAAAAAAGTACTTCGCCTTTGAAGAACTACTCCGCCCTTTTGAGAAAAGTACTACGCCTTTGAAGAAGAACTCCACCTTTTGAGGAAAAGTACTCCGTCTTATACAGAAAAAGAATTTCGGCATTTTGAACTCCGTTTGAAAAATGAACTCCGGCATTATGAACTCCGTCTGAAAAAGAAAAGAGTTTCGGCTTAAAGAATAATGTATTAATTCGGACAGCAAGTGGAGCTCTTTGACTTTTGAACCATAACGAACGGCCATATAAACTAAGAACCGAGTCTCCATTAAGCTTACTGTAAAAGATGGATGAAGGATATTGAAGTGACACTCGAGGATGGCTCCTGGGCCACGGGAGGGAACCTTTTGGTGGCATAAGACTTTTGGCCCCGTATACCGGGATAATGGCAATACCTCCCGCCCCGGGGAGCATAATGAGGGGGTATGACTTTAGGTTGTGGGGTTACACACAACTCGTCCTCGATGTTGTCCGCTTCCGTCCGGTCCCTAAAGATGATAAGATCCCTCCGTGATTTTTATGAGTTTTCAGTAGACAAGACAAGAAGCAAAAGACTAAGAAAATTCCGAACTAAAAGACATGATGATTTTTCGTATTATATTCGTTTATATGTATATGTTATGTATTCTGTTTTCTGTATGTGAGTATTTTGCTGGGTTTTGTAACTCATTCTTACTATTTTTCAGATGATAAAAGAATTATGGATGATGAAGTTGAGTAGAACCTTTTCTTGGAGTATCAAAGTGGTTTGGCAAGCCGGAGCAGATTTTGAAGAGCTTTATTGGGTCTTTTGATGTTGATTAGACTCCGTTGTTTATGAATTTTATAAATGTTTTGAATGTTAGTACGTTTTCGTGTTTTTTTTCCCTTGAGGATTCTGTAATGAATATTTATTAGTAAGCATCTCAGAGTATTTTGGTCCGGCTAACTTCAGGGTTGGACGGACAAGTTTAAAATTAAATTGATGGGCCAGCGTTACTTAGTTCGGCTTTCATGAGACCCTGTGTTTATTTAAAAAAAAAAATCAGGACGTCACAAAGAGAGTGCCACAAATCTTCCTATTAACTTCTGGACTTTCCTTACTGTTTGAGGTAGATTCATGTCCACGATTGCTTTTATTTTATGGGTGTTTGCTTTGATCCTCCGCGAGGACACAATAAACCTAAGGAACATTCCAGAAATTACTCCAAAGGTGCATTTTACCGTTTTTAACTTCATCCGGTGCACTTAGAGTACTTCGAAAACTTCACCTAGGTCATGAATACGGTTGTCAAAAATTATACTTTTGACAAGCATATCATCGACATATATTTTTATATTCCTTTCGATTTGTGCCTCGAACATTTTGTTTACTAACCTGTACTATGTGGTTCCTGTATTATTTAGATCGAAAGGTATGACTTTATAACAATTTGTCTCCTATTTGATCATAAAGGAGGTGAGCTCTTCATCATTGGAACTCATCCAAATCTAGTTGTATCCTAAATAGGTGTCCATAAAGTTCAATAACTCATACTTAGATGTCGAATCTACCAATTGATTAATTCTAGGTAACGAAAACTATCTTTTAGACATATACTCGCTATTTTCTATGACTTTTCTTGACAAGTACTACGTTTGACAGTCAGTCTAGGTATTGGACTTCCCATGTGATGCTTGCATCAAGAAGCTTTTTGACTTTTTCTCTCATGGCAATCAATTTCACGATGAAGTGGTTCATTTACTTCTATCAAATTGGTTTGTACTTTGGATCACGGCCAAACATATGAACCATCACCTCGATCGGTATTCTGGCATGTCTACGGGTGTCCATGCAAACAAAACTAAGTTTTGTCAAAGAAAAGCTATCAGCTGTTCATGTAGTTGACCTGGTAGAAAGATTTCAATCTGTATGTATTTCTTAGGATTGTTTAGATCTAGTAGGATCTGGTTGATTGACTCTTTGGATTAACCTTGTTGTAGAATTGGTTCATCTTAGAAGACAAAATCTTTGATCGGATGATTCAAGATTGCCTAATTGATCTGAGACAAGTAGCATATTTGACCGGTAACTTGATCTCCTAGGACCTCTTGACACCATGTCCTGTCAGGAACTTCATTTTTAACTGTAGGATCGACATTACTACTACAAATACAATCAAGTAGGGTCATCTTAGTATGACATTGAAGACCGAAGGGAGGTCAATCACTGAGAACGTGTGCACTCAAGATGCTGTCTTCGGATGCGACTCTAGTGTGACTTCCAATTGGATGTGCCTTGGATTGGTACAAACTCGTTGTCTGTTCCGTATAAGGGTCCTTCGACCTATTTTATTTGGTCTTTTCTTAATTTGAGCTTAAAATAGGTATCAAGATAAAGTAAATTTTTAAAATTTTTATTATCAACAAAGATCCATTTTAGTTAGTAATCGAGGGTACTATTTGAAACGAGTGTGGATACAATCAAATAATCATAATGGAGAGTTATTACATAAGTCATATCGTCGTTATTAAAATTAATGATTTTATTTCTTATTCCTACCCTTTGCCTTTTACTGCTGGAAGTCTTCTCTCAGTTGCATGGAACGTTATTTCAGGGTGATCATGTAGATACCATATTGATTACTCTGGCCGCGACCCAATTATGTGGCTACTCTTATTGTCCTAACTCATTGTTATTTGCATTCTTAGAGGCTTGCCCCAAGTCTCTTAGGAATTTGTTGAGTTTCTCTTTCTGGATTAGGGTATCAGTTTCTTTCTACAGAGTTTGGCATTCCTTGATGTTGTGACGCATAGATCGATGGTAGAAACAGCACTTAGACTGATCCCTTCCTTTTTGGTTCTTGATAGGTTTAGGCTACTTTAGGTATTTTTCGTTCTAGATCTATATCAGGACGTTCGTCCAAGTTTCGTTCAGTGGGGTTAGGTTCAAGAGCCTGAACTCCCTTCATACACTCAGTTCTATCCTTAACTGCTGTAAGGTTCGAGATATCCTGATCAAACAAATCATAATTAATCAAAATCAAATAACGCAGAGAAATTTAGATTGAAGGATCCAATATCAGAAAACTACTAAAATTAAAATACATGAATTTGGAGACTTCCACTAGTTTAGAGATTTTAAAAAATTAAGATTCATCAAATAACGGTGATCGAAAAAATAATTCAATGGATCTGAACATCAAACGATTCATTTATGATTAATAAAAGGATAATTCAGCCGCTAAAAATTCCAACTGATTGCCAATTGAAGTGATCTTGGGATAGGAAAAGGATAGCCTAGCCACCAAATTTTCACTAAATTAGTAACAAAATTTAGCTCGACTAATTGAATATAGCACAAATCAAATTTACTAAGTAAAAATTAAAACACTTCACATAACCGGGCAGCCTACCGCATCACCCGAGCATCCCCAAATACAAGTTGAATTCAGCAAGAATTCAACAAGGTCACGGTAGCAGCAGGATACTAAAATTCAGGTTAAATTCAGCAAATACAAAGGGTCCACGTTAGCTTAATTTTTCAAGTAGTTAAATATGAATTTACAAAACACTAAATAATATGGAATACATATATATATACACATGGCACAAGGAGGGACACACACCCGGCTGCTGAATTGAATATATCAGCAAGGATTAAAACAGCTCCATGGCAGCGGCTCTCCCAGGCAGCAGCTGTCCCATGCAGCAGCCCTCTTCCACGGCATCAGCAGCTCCAATTCCAGCAAGGAAGCTGCTCACCTCAGCAAGCATAAGTTGCTTGTGTCATCAAATTAGCCACCAATTAAAGCCTTGCACTAGGCAAAACGTGGAACTAACAACCAGCCAAAGTAGGAGACTACTCAGCAGTGGATTAGGGGACACACGGCTGGGATTTAGGAAGGGAAATTAGGGGTGCTGGCAGGGCTGGTGACTCAGCCTCCTAAATTTCTGTATTTAAATTAGGAACCGGATATTTGGCTCACTTATTTGTTATTTTCTTAACCTCTCAGATGGAAGACACGAGTTAGTATCAAATAAGTAGGAGTAAAGATAAAAGTGATTTAGGCTTATGTATTTCTGTATTTTGATGAAATTTTAATAGATGTATGAAATCTTGTAGTTGATCTTATAATAAAATGAATGTGACTTTGGTATTACTATTTGGTTATAATTTCCCTATTTATTATTATAGTTATCAGTTATGATTTTGTAAAATTTTATGGTAATAATTTTGGTTTCTAATAATATATCTAAAGAATTAGACAACGTATTCGAGTCATACGGAGTTGGAGCCAATTGATAGGGAATTATTGAATCTTATATATTATGATTATATATTTTTTGGACTTATATGTATCGCGACATTACATTAAGAGTAAAAGAGGACGTGAGATGTCACAACTGCATCCTAGGATCTTGGATGATGGAATTGTGTCTGTCCTATTCTTCCCACTAGTTGATCCCAGTTGTTGGTTTGCGCACTCAAACCACTTTGCTTTGTTGGCTTTTTCAGCAGTGATATATACACACGTGATGGTCTCTACGTCAAGAAAGGTCTTGGATTCTTATTGAACCAAGTACTTAATAAATTCACCCATCAGCATAGTCGCCATGAAGGAATTCCATTTCAGCTCAATAGTTAGCTCTAATATCCTCCAAGCCTCTATATTAAACTAGGCCAAGAAATGTTTCTGACTCTTATTTGATCCTTGTTAGATGTGGACAATGTATTATGTCTACTTTTCCTCCCTTTGACTGGATGCAAACTGTGAGAGGAAGTCATTTACTAGCTTTTAGAATATTTGAATCGAACTTGATTACAACCAATAAAATCAAATTTGAACATCTCGTTTAGGGGTCAATAGGAAGTAGAGACAAAGAGCTAAATCATCTAGGCCCTAGAATCTTAATAGGGTGCAGAAGTAATTTAAATGGTCTATGAGATATGAACTTTCATCATAGGGTACCAAAGTCAACATTTTGAACTTGCGAGGAAGTTGTTACATTCGAATTTTCCTCATGAATGGTGACTAGCCTAAGTCGGCCTGAGTGTTTGTCTATACTTCCTTAAAACAGATGCTATTTGATTTTTCTGATTCTCTCCTCCATTTGAGAGGTGGACACAATCCTCCAAGCGTTGAGTGGTTTGGAGAGACATGCTAGATCAAACGACTATCAGCTCTTCTCGGTCAGGTGTTATATAAGGCTTCTTCTCGAGCCGAAGCATGGATTCTACCACTTCAAGCTTTCATCTCGTGCTCTGAGAGTGAGCCGACCTTCTAGCCAAGTTTGGGCTCTGTCACTCGTGGCCTCTTGAGCCTCGAGGTTGTCAAGCATGGAATCAGCTCTTTGGCAGGTTGTTTTTTCTTTCAATTCCTCCACCTGGATGCAGAATTTTTGGAGTTGGAGGTTGGAACTGCTAGTAAGTGTTCCTCCAATCTATTGTTGATGGTTTTGAGGACTTTGGATATCGTGTCAACCTGAGCCATTAGCATCTCTATAATTATGTTCGTGGTCAGACAAGTATTTCTGTGACTACCCTCTATTGGGTCGTTGCCACGTGAAGTGAAATCCTTAGGCGGTATGCTTGTTTAGGTCCTGGTGTTGGTCATGTCTTCAGTGCCAATTGAGTGGCTTAACTATTGTTGTTCACACAAATGGCGTCAATGATGCGTTTCAAGGAGCTAAATTATTATACGAATTAGAAAGTTACTTTATCACACAGGGGTTCAAACAAAGATGGGTTTGGTCTTCGTAATTCGAATTTATTTTTCGAATTTATCGAATTCTTTTGCTTTTTTTATAGTTAAAGGGCTAGAATTGAGAAAAATCCTAAGACATTTTTTCAAGCAAGGAAAACCCCTTTTTAGTCTTCGCGTCCAGGATTACGCCCTGGATCATTAGATAGGAATCCGAAAATGAAGAGAGAAACAAAGAATATCACTACTGTGTAAACGAAGAAACAAAAAATAGGGTAAAACTAGAACAGTTATTCTATGAGGTCTACCCAATGCTAGATGCAGAGGTGTATAAAAGATAAATATTAGCATCATGAGCTGTTCCATAATAAACCCAATTGTTGTTGATATTTTTTTCTCGGTTGGTTCTTCCTCTATCCCTATCTCATAGGTACAACGTTTAAATCAATAGAAAACCTTTTCTGAATTTATCTTATCTTTTACTTTAATTGAACTTAAAAAAAGAAATTTTTCTTTATTATTGAATATTAAGTTAATACTTCAAAAAAATACTCCTTCGTGGAATGTAAGTAGTTGTTATGATTTATTCGATAGAAAAGAAGGAATAGTGTGTATTTTTCGTTGGGGATTTCCTGGAAAAAATCGTCGCATCTTCCTCCGATTCCTTATAAAAGAGATTCAGTCGATCCGAATAGAACTTAAAGAGGGTATTTATACTCGTCGTGTCCTTTATATGGAAATCAGAGGCCAGGGGGCCATCCCCTTGACGCGTACTGATGAGAATTTGACTCCACGAGAAATTGAACAAAAAGCTGCGGAATTGGCCTATTTCTTACGTGTACCAATTGAAGTTTTTTGAAATGAACTGAAGAATGAATGCTTTTTCATTCTCACTTGGGGATAAAAAAAACTCTACAACCCCCTTTTTTCTGGCAAAACTTAACGAAAATTTCTTCAGAACATCCATTTCGAGTTAAAGCAGATGGATACGGAACAACAAAAAATAAAAAATGGAAACTTTTTTTCTCTACAAATTTGTATATAAAAAAGGGGGTCTTTTATGTGTATTTGTCCCTCTGTTAGAGGTATTCGAGAAATGTCTGCGATCAAGTAAATAGTTCTACGAACGAATATATCGGATCAAATTGAAAAATGGAAAGATTTGTACAAGTTATACATTTCGTCACCACTTTGTGGAAAATCGTTAGGTATGAATATATTAGATACCTGTGACTTGATTGGTAAAATAGTATCTCTCTCCAAAAAAGCATGTTTTTTTTTATTTCATACCTAGGGACCAAATTGGGTATTGGGAGTCAAAATTGTAAGGGCCGTATAAATGGTCATCGGCCGCTTTCATTTGGCTTCGCTTCAATCCAAGTTTAAAAAAGGCACTAAGATACAGCAAATTTTATGAGCTTTCATTATCAACGAAGACCCGTTTCAGTTGGTAGTTTGCCATACCATCTAAAACAAAGGCGGATACAACAAGGAGATCGGTATAGAGGAAGATTACATGAGCCATATCGTCGCTATTAAAGCTAATGACATTACTCATATCCCTTATCTTCGCTATCTTGCTGCTGGAAGCCGACTCCTGGTGTTTCTGCCTGGTGCTCCTCAGCATCGCAGTTGAGACCATGTTGATCACGCCGGCGGCCGTACGGTTCCTAGGAGGCTCAATGGCTTTGCCTTCTGAGGTTACAGGGGCCTGTCCCGAACCTTTCACGAACCGTTTAAGGTGTCCGCGACGGATTAGGTTCTCTATCTTCTGCTGTAGGGTTCAATAGTTCTCCGTGGAACGTTCAAGGCAGCGGTGGTACTGACAGTACTTTGTCTAGTCACTGCCACTCGGGCCCTTCGGTGTCTTCGGCCATTAGAAGAACTTTTCATCCTAGATTTGTATTGGGATGTTCGCACGAATATCGTTCAGGGGAGCCAGGGGCCCTGGTCCGTGATCCTTCCTTGGTTCGTCGACCGTTGATTGTTGTCAGCAATTGCCAGCGTATTGGTTATTGTTTAGCGGTGGCAGGTAGACCGCTGGGCGCTGCTGGCCTCGCTTGGTCTCCCCCTTGAGTTGGGATTGGCGGAGCGACTGTGGATAGCCGCCTGAGCCGTTATTGGCAGCGTGGACTATTTTCCCATTAGCTCGCTTCTCTTGTGCTTTCGTCGTTCCTTGGTAGCAGCATTGATGAGCTGCAGACGTCGCCCATTGGTTGTTCAGCGTGGGCTGCCACATAGACCACTCTACAGCACTGGGCCTTACGGGCGCATCAGGTAGTTGCTCTGTGGGCTGGGCTTCGAATTTCTTTGGGCCTTTATTTCAGACCCAACAATAATAATTTTTTTATTTTTAAATTTTAATTATTAAATTTTAATTTAATAATTTTATTTTTAAAAAAATATTCATAAGATTTTCAATTCCAGTAAGTGGGTAAGCCATGACCTTCACACCCATCCGAGCTGGTGAAGACCGAGGTGGCAATGTTCAGTTTAGTTTAAATTTAAATATAGGTCTGGAAGAGCACAATCTGGCCAGGTTAGATTGATGCAAATGTGTAACTGGATGTTGGGCGATTCAATTGCAGGCAATTGGCCAATTTGTATGACTGCATTTGGGGCCGTTGTCTCCTTCTGTATTTTCACATTGGTTTTATAACATATTCTATGGTACTCAGGGTATATCCTAACGTCTATATTTTCACTTCAAGTCGGCATACACTTAGAGATAGAATATAGATTTTTATAATTTTTTTATTTTAATACAATTTTACTTACTTATAAAAAAAAAAAAACAGATTTTCACACCCATCCACTATTAACAAATGAAACTTAACCCATAAATTGTTATTTTTCAAGCACAATTGCGACACCATATTCCACATGAGAGCCCATGAGGTTTCATACCACAATACTCAATAATGCAATAGTGTATCTTTTAATTGGATTGTATGAACAAATCCAACCACTAAGAGCAATTCAGCCACCAGAATAAGCTAATGCTCTAATCCAAGCAATATCTTGTATAAATTTAAAGAGTAGAATAAATCTCTTCCAACTTTCTGCCGGAGGTTGAGGCCGCTTTAGATATGCTCTCTATCCTCCCAACCACAAATACCTTCTAATTCTCTTTGGTAATTGATTTTGATGAAAAGTTAAGAGCAATCATTATGAAATCATCTAACAATCGATTCCTTGTCCTATAAAAAATTATTTTCTAAATGGTATAAATTTAAACGTATTTGGTATATAATTACAATACTTGAGGAGTATATGAGAGGCACTCTGTATATTTTATCCAAAATAGTAGCACTAGATGTATACATATTGAACGTTTGTGTATAGGCTTAAAATGTATTTATGCTTGACTCAAGCCTAACTATTACACATGTGCCAATCTATTATATAAAAACACTTTAATAGATTTTTACCGATTTTTTGAGTTTTTTAAACAGAAGAGAGAA
>JAODPA010131141.1:0-16852 GCA_025585075.1 Nepenthes mirabilis | reverse complement strand
ATTAATTAGTAGAATTATTTAATATAATATTTTTGATAAATCATATGATTTTGTATTTAGTAAAAGACAATGGGCTGACCTGCTCACAAGTCTGGGCCTGCAGTGATTTCTTGAAAGTCATCTAGAGCCCATTAGCCTGATAACCCCTCATAACATTCTCTACACTCGACTGGCTTTCGCCTCTCATTAAGCAGCTGTCTACGTCTCCTGGAATCCCCCCTCCTTCTCTCAATATAACATTTTTGATTATAGCTTTCTCCTCTCAGTTATAGGTGATAGAAAAACCTGCAGAACTGCATGTCTCAGAATAGAAGTTGATGGAAAAATTAGTCTTGCGGCTTTTGGTCTGAACTCATGCTTCAACAAGAACTCTGACAATGCAAATCCATAATAAAGAATAGATGAGCTGCAAATGATTTTGAGGAGCTTGAAGTGTAGCTAACAACATTAAATAGCCTTGAGAACTTTTTGGTTGCAAGATTACTTCTATCTCCTTCTTGTCCTTCACTCTGTGTCTATTGGTTTTTTTATTTCTGATCCTTCAGCATCCCAAGAGTTAGTTAAAACAGAAGTATGGAATGATAGGTTAAGTGCTCGTCATCGTATGATTTCTGAGTTCTATGGATTTTATTCCAAGTGTGGTTATGTACACTAATGTGACTAGCAGCCGCTAGTCTAAAAGATGTATAGGTAAGTAGTTAATTAGTATTCTTCTTAGAAGCCATTTATTTGTGAAGAAACCTTGGACTAAAGGTGTTCTGGAAAAGAACATGCTAGTTGATAGAACATGAATTCGGCAATTTAAGAGTGTGAAGGGGGGTCTATGAGAAATGGGAAAAATTTAGTGCCATCAGCATTCATTTATAATATTTAAAGTTTTGAGATCAGTGCTCAAAGCTTCTGACAATGGAACAAACATAAACTTGTCAAAAGCATAGATAAAATAATGAATATGGTTGGTTCCATTCTATTTATCTTACCTTAATTAAGCCTTGTATAGATTGCCTGCCTACATATACGGCTCTTCGTACAGTTAGTTCCGAGGGCTGAGGGCTTACCAAAGTTCTTGACAGGAAAGACTTAGAAATTTATTCTATGTAGGAGAACGAAGGCCATGCGCAATCTTTTAAGCAGGACTGTCAGCAAGCTTTAGGGGTAACCATTCAGCAGTCTCTATTTTCTTCCGGGAAGAAGCGTGTTGCATGAGGAACTGTTCCGTTCTACTCCTATTTCCATATGTGAGCACAATATCTTGCTCTACCTGTTTTTTTTTTGCTTCTTAATTTGGTTGTATTTGTGAACATCTAAGTTAGATAGTTGTAACCTTCTCTGTAAATTCTTAATGTTCACATGCAGCATGTGGAGAAATGTGTTGGGGTTCGGCATCTGGATCCACCCGATCCGACAGTAGCGGAATATCTGAATTCCTCATTATCGTCAGCCACCATTTAATAGGAATAAGGAATAAAGGAGATGCACAATATTTTTTTTCCCTCCTCAACTAAGGGAAAAAATCACGGAATACATAGTCCACTATTTCAGGCAATAACATCCCACCTCCAGAGACGACACCTTCTCCTCCAACTGCTGCTACAAGGACAGGCCGACACAGTACCCAAACCACTCAGGTCCTACTTAAATTCAAAGATTACATTTAAATAGCTGAATTCTGTTGCTTTTGGTCGCTTTGTACATAGGCTGCACATGTTCTGTTCCCTTCTGTTTTGTTCTGATTTCATGCTTCTGCTTTTAGTTCACTGCACAGGCTACACACGTTCACATTCTGTTTCTGTTTTAAGTCAGTTAGTGTCTTTACACGGCCCACAGCCCATTACTATATAAAGCAGATACTGCTCAAGGAAAATACAATGGATATTTCGAACTCTCTTCCTGACTCCATTTCTCTCCTCCCTTCTGTCTGTTCTATTCTGTCTGTCTCTCCTTGCTCCCTCGCCTGAACTCCTTTCTCTGATTTTTCCCTTCGATCATAGCCGGATCACTCATCAGTCAGTGCAGTGTGTATCAATTGGTGCTCTCACTGAGATAATGGTCGAGGGAGTGATAACATGCTACAAAACACTGGAAGACTCCATCGCCGTTCTTTCAAAGGATCTAAAGGAAGTATCGGCGACGATACAACAACACAACGAAGGTATTGCTTCGAACTCATCTATGAACAAGCATATTCAGAAATCCCTCTCCGAGATTTTGTTACGACTTGATAAACCAACCGTAAATCCACCGCTGCTACCTACACTGCCATCGTTCATGGTGAATCCGACTTCCATTACTCACTAGATGCCTCACGTTTTACCCCTAATTCCACATGCGCCCATAGATCTCTAACTTTCGACCGCCGTCAGACTCTCTAAACTCGAAATTTCATTTTTCGCTGAGGAGAATGTTCTCGGTTGGATCTTTCAAATCGAACGATTCTTCCACTACCATGGAACTCCACTTGAACAAAAATTGGTCATCGCAGTTTTTTATATGTCTGGTGCAACATTCCAATGGTATCAGTGGATGCACGCCACCAGATAACTTTCAACTTGGGAGTTGTTCACTCATGACCTAGAATTGAGATTCGGACTATCTACTTATTCAAATTCAGAGGAGAAGTTTGACTCAGGGCGTTCTTCTGGACAACGACCTCTAATTTCTAAGCTTCTAGTACACAGTCATGTGACACCACCTATATCTGCTACAACTTCTTCTTCGGGGAATCCTACACGGCTACCCATCAAGAAACTAACACTAGCTGAAATGGCATCCCGGCATGAGTGCGGATTGTATTTCAATTGCAATAAAAAATTTTCACCCAGACACCGCTGTAAACCATCACAGTTCTTATGTATGATGGTGGATGATGAGAGTACAACGACAGAGTTAATGCCGCTGCTTGAAAAAGAAGAATATGTGGCCCATGAACCTTCACTAGCAACTTCACCGGACTCAGAAGCACTTACCACAGTTTCCACTGTATCTCCAACCATCTCCTTACATACTTTGGAAGGACGTTTTGTTCCTTCCACGTAGTGCCTGCAAGGCCAAATAGCAGGCCGATCGATGATCCTCTTGGTGGACAGTGGCTCCACCCATAACTTCCTCCAAACAAAGCTGCCAAAAATTTGGGACTAACCATTGGACCCTCGCAGTACCTTAACGTTACTGTTGGCAACGGAGACTCCCTGCAGTGTGAGGGCATATGTTCCAACGTCGCTATAGATCTGGATCAGTCCACATTCATGGTAGATCTCTACTTATTACCCATATATGGAGTAGATGTGGTATTCGGGATACAATGGTTGGCCACGATTGGACCGGTGCTTTTCGATTATAAAGCTTTATGGATGAGTTTTGAATATGCTGGAACACAGCTCACTCTCCATGGTCTCCAAACAGCATCCATATCTTCCATGACTCTGGGACAGCTTCGACGCAGCGAGGTGACCAATTTTGCCACTACCTACTTCAAACTCACTGTCATCCTTGTTTTAGACATTCCACTAGAAACTACTATCCCCACAATTCCATAGCCCACTCCGTTGCCATCTGATATGCCGACCCCTGTTGCTACATCTTTGTGACGCCTCCTCACAGCATTGCCGGATGTTTTCTCCATTTCACACGAATTGCCACCACAATGTTCAACTGACCATTGCATTTCCCTTAAGCCAAATGTAGAACCCGTCAATGTAAAGCCTTACCGGTATCCCCATTTTCAGAAAATCGAGATGGAGGGCCTAATCTGAGACATGCTAGACGAGGGAATTATTAGACCAAGCACGAGTTCGTTTTCATCCCCAGTCCTTCTTGTCAAGAAAAAAAGATAGAAGTTGGCAATTCTGCGTAGATTATCGTGCCCTCAACGCTGTCACTGTTAAGGACAGATTCCCCAGCCTTACTGTGGATGAGTTGCTAGATGAATTGTTCGGTGCATCCATGCTGCAGATGTACACAAAACAGCTTTTCGCACTCATGATGGATATTACGAATTCCTCATGATGCCCTTTGGACTATCCAATGCATCCTTATCATTCTAGTTTGAAATGAACACCATCTTTTGACCAGTGCTACGACGATTTGTGTTGGTGTTCTTTGATAACATACTAGTGTACAGCCTCTCATGGGACACCCACCTCAGCCGCCTGGAGCAGGTCCTACACATCCTACACACTCACACTTTCTTCGCCAAACAATCTAAATGTGAGTTCGGCATCCTACTTGGGCCACATAATTTCTGAGCATAGAGTAGCAGTAGACCCGGTAAAAATAGCATTGATTCAAAACTGGCCAACACCAGCCAACGTGTCACAGTTGCGTGGGTCCCTTGGGTTGTCCGGGTATTATCAACGGTTTGTCAAACACTACGCTCAAATTTCTGGTCCTCTAACCCAACTATTACGCAAAAACTCATTTTTGTGGACGTTAGAAGCAGAGCACGCCTTCACCTCACTCAAGATGGCTCCTACCACCACACCAGTCCTAACCCTCCGAAATTTCTCTTAGCCTTTTGTAGTTCAAACAGTTGCCTCCAGACACGGTGTTGGAGCTGTTCTGTTACAAGGACACCCGATTGCCTTCTTCAGCAAACAGATCTGCCCGATGCTCCAGGGAACCTCCACCTACATGAAAGAACTTTATATTATTATGGAGGCAGTATTTACTGGGGACCAAATTTGTTATCCAGACGGATCATCAACCTCTCAAGGCTTTATTAACTCAACCCATGCATGCCCTAGACCAACAATGATGGATTACAAAATTAATGGGATATGATTTTGACGTCGTCTATTGGCTAGGCCGTGACAATGGCCTAGCTGATACACTCTCTAGAATTTCGACCGATTC
This sequence comes from Nepenthes mirabilis, assembly GCA_025585075.1. Lineage (NCBI taxonomy): Eukaryota > Viridiplantae > Streptophyta > Magnoliopsida > Caryophyllales > Nepenthaceae > Nepenthes > Nepenthes mirabilis. Next base: position 12,001 of record JAODPA010131141.1, on the reverse strand, counting down.
ATGTTTGGCCCTTTAAGTAGTCTCGCAACCGGTCATTGCTCTCCTGACAGCCCTGCGTAAGTATTACATTCAGCAAGCCATTGTAGCACAATTCGCTCAAGCTATTTAGGAACATCTAGAAAATCATCTGAATTACACTTGGCGAGATAGCCTCATCTTCTACAAAACTCGATTACTGATTCCTGCTAAATCAGCACTTCAAGAACTTATATTACAAGAATACCATAATTCTCCTCTTGGTGGACGCACTAGAGTCCAACGAACACTTGCCCAAATTGCTGCAACTTTCTACTGGCCACATATGCAAAAAGAGGTCACAAAATTCATTTTCAACTACCCAATTTGCCTACAGGTAAAGCCAATTACCAGGGCACCACAAGGCTTGCTGCAACCTCTGCCAATTCCGGGTAAGATATGGACTCACTTTCCATGGATTTTATCACGCATCTTTCCCCTTCACGCGGCAAGACTGTTATAATGGTGGTGGTAGATCGTCTATCTAAATACAACCATTTTTCACCCCTGAGCACCCACTTCATGGTTGGGCAGCTTGCTGAGGTTTTTGTAAAGGATATCTGTCGCCTACACAGATTCCCCTCCGACATCATTTCCGTCTGAGATCCTATCTTTATGATCCCGAGGCAAGAGCTCTTTAAATCCCGAGGCACTTGCCTGGCCACTAGTAGTGCGTACCATCCATAAACGGATGGGCAAACGGAGGTTGCTAATCGTTGCCTGGAAGATTACCTTCATTGTTTTGCCACAGAACAACCAGCGTCATGGGTTCACTATTTGCCATGGGCGGAGTGGAGTTATAATATGGCTTGACATTCATCCATTAAAATGAGTCCTTATGAGGTGGTATACGGATGTCCACTCTCTTCTCTACTCAACTACATCCAGGGCTCATCAACCATGGCCTCTATGGGCGAGTTGTTCGCTGCTCGCACCTCTGCTCTTGCTAGCATCAAGGCGAACCTACAACGGGCTCAACTCTGTATGAAGAATTAGGTTGATGCACGACTATTGGACAAGGAGTTTCAGGTCGGAGACCTCGTCTACGGGAAGCTTCAGCCATATCGGCAATCTTCTGTTGCCCATTGATAGACCAATAAGCTCGCCAAATGCTACTATGGGCCATTCTGCATTTTAGAATGCATGGGTGTTATTGCCAATCGATTAGAGCTGCCAGCAGAGTCCAAGATACATAATGTATCCCACGTTTCACTGCTCAAAAGGTGCCAGCACAACCATGAACAACAACTGGACCTGCCAACCACAGCACTCGGCTCCTAGCCACTATTACATCCCAAGTGACTCTTGGGCTTTCGGCAGATCCTCCGTCATAACCTAGCTCACTCACAAGTACTTGTTTGGTGGGATATGCAGACCATCAAGGACGCCACCTGGGAAGATGTCGCTGCCCTCTGTCAAGACTTTCCGGATTTTAACCTTGAGGACAAGATTCTATTCGATGGAGATGGCAATGTTACAGTAATAACAACCCACCTCCAAAGATGGCACCTTCTCCTCCAATTGCTGCTACAAGGATCGGCCGACACAGTACCCAAAACACTCGGGTCCCACTTAAATTTAGAGATTACATTTAAATACCTGAATTCTGTTGCTTTCGGTTGCTTTATACATAGGTTGCACATGTTCTGTTCTCTTTTGTTTTATTCTGATTTCATACTTCTATTTTTAGTTCACTGCACAGGCTAGACACGTTCACATTCTGTTTTTGTTTTAAGTCAGTTAGTGTCTTTGTACAGCCTACGGTCAATTACTGTATAAAGCAAATACTGCTCAAAGAAAATACAAGGAATATTTCAAACTCTCTTCCTAATTCCATTTCTCCTCCCTTCTATCTGTTCTATTCGGTTCTGTTTGTCTCTCCTTGCTCCCTCGCTTGAAATCCCCTCTCTGATTTTTCCTTTCGATTACAGCCGGATCACTCATCAGCTAGTGAAAAAACCACGGGATATATAGTCTACTAATAAATTTTACTATGTAAAATGGTTATACAAATCTAGAGATAGAGTACAGCAACACATCCGAGAACGACTAAGAAAAACTCTCCAAAGTAAAAAAGGAAACTCCCATTCTCTCTCTCTATTTTTTTTCTCTTCTTCCTCTCACTGGTGGTGCATTCCGCTCACACATTTTACAAGTGTGGTGAAACGGAAACCCCGGCACACAACGGCCAGGCGCACAGCGCCCACAGCCCTTGGTGCCCAGCACCAAGCTCTTGGTGATTTCCCACACCCTTGGTGTTTTTTACACACACTAACTGAAGCTCCTGGTGCACCTTTATAATAACCCGACTTCATCTGATTCCATCTGCCCAACTGGTCATCTTACAAATGATTGGTCATGCCATCGCTGTCATTTCTGCATCTTCACCAGCTCCTAAGCTTCCTGCAGATTGTGTATTCTCTGCATTGTTTAGAAGGCGTGCGCTGCAAAAGCCTGTCACCAACTCCTGACTGCCAGCTGTCCGCCACGTCAGCTTTCCACAATGTCCTCGACCCTTTATTGCACAAACTCCTAGTGCCTTATATCTGCAAAGTCCTCGGCCCATTGCTGCTGCTAGTCCTCGGCATTCCATACCGGTATCACCATCGGTAAAGTCTTGCTCCTTGTTCAGTCGGTCAACACGCGTTGACCAGAATGATGTAACATGCCTCCTTGGCCGTTTCTGCCAACCGGCAAATCCATGCAGTGCCTTCTATTTGCCTCCTTTTGCCGGTCAGCGTATTGACCGGCAAAAGGCACCAAGGCTTCTTAGCCTTCCCTTTGCAACCTGGTCATCCGCGTACCATTAGTCGCATGCCCATTTTGCTCATTGGTTGGTCAACGTGTTGATCGGCCTTTTGCCGCATTTTGTTTGGTCAACACATTGGCTGGAAAAGTTGACTCAAAGACTGTTTCCATATACCGCACGTGCCTTCTTCCTCTTTGCCTCTTTGGTAGGTCAACTCTTTGATCGGCCATTTGCCCAAAGAAGCCTGCCACTGCATTTTCCTCTTTGTCTCCTTGCTTTCTTGGCTTCCTTGGTCGGTCAACGAGTTGATCGACCAAATTGCCTCAAAGCAAATCTGTGCACCTTGTCCGGCTGCGTGCCCATCAGCCTTTTACGTCTTGGCTGGTCAATGCGTTGACTGGCACATTACTTTGACAGCTGCTCCAGGTTTCCACTCCGGCAGAAATCCTTGCCAGCTTTCTCCATCCGGATTTCCTCTCCAGCAATTTGCCTTGCCAGCTTTCTCCCTGGCCATTTGCCTCTCAGAAAATTCTCTAATGATAGACAAACCAAATTGTTGGGTTATCTATAAGGAAGTGACCATACTCAATAAAATGATGGGGTTTTGATTTTACATGGAATGTACTCACAACACTAGCATGGACTCTACCACTTTCACGGCGAGGTGAACAAAACTAGGAAAAAAAGTTTTGTGCATGACGACTTTTCCACACTTTGCTGCATATTAGCATAAGGGACATGGGGTTTATCATGATTGATTTCATATTTAGCTTGGGTATTGGAATCGGTTATGTGAATGCCTGATTATTTTTTCTTTGATAAATACATTTCCTGAATTTTAGATTAAGAAATTCTTTTTAAAGAAAGAGAAGATATAGAATAATGTATAAAGTTTTAAAGATGTATCTTGGTCGATCTTCTAATCCTAGATTATGACCGATTTTGGATTACTTGAGATAAATTCTTTGTACGTGACATACAACTAAATAAGGAGATTTCTCGATTGATATTCTCTCCTTGATTATAGATAAATGTTGTAGTATTTTCCTTGAATAAAACTTTGATATATTTGTTTGATGTTCTTATTGGGTCAGCTTCCATTCTTGTCAAAGAAGTCCTCCTTACATGTCTTTGCCGCCTTTGCCTTTGCAATGCCAGAGCTTTAAATGGAAATAGGGGTGAAATAATACCTTGTTCGATAGTGGCTTCTTGGCTGAATGTGTTAAAAAATCAAGTCCTGAATTGGAATCACTAAATTTGTTTATCTGAGGTTAGAATAAGTCTTAACTGCATGATCTTGATTCATTTTACTAGTTGTTGGCTTGTTTTACAGCTCTACATCTCATATGAAGTCTTAATCTTCGCATAATGTAGGCTACAGGTTGATATGTCTTTGTGGGCATTAAAATAGCAAATAGAGATAACGTGAGGCGAACCTTGAGAAGGTGATTCCTGAACTGGATTAATATTCAGAATTTGGTGTCATGTGGAACACATATACAAGAAGAGCCAATTAAGTAATGAAGGCTGCATCAGCCGAAGCAATCAGGCAACAAGGCTGCTGCTAGAATTAAATGCTTGTTTAAACAGCGAGAAAATACGTAGAAGATGATAGCAAGCAAACAATAAGTAACCACAGACAATAAATGCATGATTTTTACGTAGAAAACTCCCTATGAAACGAGGGAGAAAAACTACGAGATACAGAATTTAAAATTTTCACTAGTAGTAGTTGATCGACTACACAAACCCTAAATCACAAGAATTAATATCAACTAGCTTTGCACAACTCGTACAAGAAATATAAAGAGTACGAGTAGAGATAAAGCCCGGCAGATATTCTTCTCAGCAGTAAGAACCTCGTACGTATAATTACCGAAGACTGGAACTTGATTGAAAACCCAAACGGAGGCTCAAATCTTCCTCATCTTCTTCTTCTCTCTCTTTTTTCTTCTTTGGAACGGCGCTCAAACTGATTGGAATAACCTAAAAACGTAAGTGCACGTTTTATATAAACGGCGCGTGCTCGAGCGCCTGTTAAGTGCACAGCGGGTGCAGGCGCAGGCTCGAGTGCCATTCGACCGCACAGCGAGCGAGGGCTTACTGAAATTTGCCACTTGAGTGCCATTTGGGCGCACAGCGAGCGATGGTACATTGGAATTTACGGCTCGAGCTCCCAACAGGTGTAACTCTATCATTTTTCATGCGGTGAGGATATTTACCTTTATCCGCCACATCAAGTGGGTATAGGCTCACACGGGAGTGACCAATAACCCAATAAACTTTTCCTCATGACCGTGTGAGGCCATTCATCGTCATCTCGGCAATTAAACAGCAAGTTTCAAGCTTCCACTTTTGTAATACCTTGGTCATCATATTTGATCCATTCTGTTTGGTCCCGATCTTTTTTAGCACCAACGAACCCATGCCAATAACATTCCACACCCATTGGTACCTCACATCGATATGCTTTGATTTTACGTGAAAAGACGAGTTCTTGCTAAGATGAATCGCACTTTGACTATAGCAAAACAACACATATCGTTTCTGCTTGAGACCAAGTTTCCAAGTAAATTTCTTCATTCATAGTATCTCCTTGCTTGCCTCCGTAATAGCAATGAATTTCATTTCAGTAGTGGAGAGAGTAACACACCTCTACAATCTCGATTGCCATGAAACGGCTCCTCCTACAAACATGACTAAATATTCCGAAGTAGACTTCCGTTAGTCAACATCACCCACCATATCTGCATCAGTATATCCAACCATAAGGGGCACGTTGCTTCTAAAGCATAGACACTGTTTAGAAGTTCTTCGGAGATACTTCAGAATCTATTTTACCGTAGACCAATGCTCCTTACCAGGATTTGACAAGAATCGACTGAGAACTCCAACAGTATAAACTATATCTGGTCTTGTACACACCATGGCATACATTAGGCTACCCACAGCTGAAGAATAGGGTATGTCTTTCATATATGCCTTTTCATCTTCGATGGAAGGATATTGACAATTACTTAACTTGAAGTGAGATGCGAACTGTGTGTTCACTGATTTTGCCTTTTTCTTGTTGAAGCGTTGAAGCACTTTCTCCACATAGCTCTCTTATGAGATCCATAGCTTTCTTGATTTGCGATCGCGAAATATTCTAATTCTCAGAATTTGCTTCGTCAGTCCCAAATCCTTCATAGCAAAGGACTTCCCAAGCTGTCGCTTTAACTCCGTGATCCGAGAAGCGTTACGCCTAACAATCAGTATATCATCCACATAGAGCAAAAGAACAACAAAATCATCTTCTAAAAAGTCTGAACAAAAACATAATGATCCGAGGTCGTCTTCTGATTGCTCTGATTTACCATGACAGATTCAAACTTCCTGTACTATTGCCTTGGTGCTTGTTTCAAATCATACAGACTCTTCTTGAGATGACACACTAAGTTCTCCTTCCCATTGACAAGGAATTCCTCCTGTTGCTCCATGTAGATTTCTTCTTCAAGATCATCGTGAAGAAACGCTGTCCGCACATCTATCTGTTCTACCTCCAGGTCAAGAACAGCAGCCAACCCGAGCATCACTTGAATGGAAGACATCTTTACCATTGGTACAAAGATCTTGTCAAAGTCAATACCCTTTCGTTGATTGAAACCCTTCACAACTAGCCTCGCTTTGTACCTCGATTGTGAGCTGTTTTCATCTGTCTTTAACCTGAAGACCCACTTGTTCTTCAATATTCTTCTTCCTTTTGGCAGCCTCGTAAACTCAAACGTGTGATTTTCATACAATGATGCAATCTCTTCTTGCATAGCTTCCATCCACTCTGCTTTGTGTTCATCCTCCAGTGCTTCCTTAAAGCATTCGGGCTCTCCTCTGTCTGTGAGTAACACATACTCTTCGGCCGACAGACGAGTGGAGGGTCATCGATATCTCGTGGATCATCAGAGTGGAACAGTCTCGATAGGCTCGGCAGTATCAGGAGGAATAGCCTCATCCTCATCACTATCGGGCACTGCAATCTCATGATCTTCTTCATCTTCAGTATTGTCTTGACTTTCATTCTGCTGACGAATAAGTGTCGGCATAAAATCTGAATCACATGTCCAACTGTCATCATTCTTGGAGACAAACTGTGAACATTTGCCGATATCCTTTATAGTCTCGTTCGTGACAAACACGACATCCTTAGATCGAACCAGCTTCTTCTTAATCGGATCATATAGTCGATACCCAAACTCATCTTTCCCATAACCGAAAAATATACATTGTCTGGTCTTTGACTCCAGCTTGGTCTTTTCATCTTTGGGAATGTGAACAAAGATCTTACATCTAAATACCCGCAAGTGATCGTAGGATACATCTTTTCTGGTTCATATTTTTTCAGGCACTCCTCCATTCAAGGTACCGTGCAGTGACAGATTGTGGACATGAGCCACGGCTTTCAAGGCTTCCTCCCAAAACGAGCTAGGGAGCTTCGCCTCCGAAAGCACACATCGGACCCTCTCCATCAAAGTCCCATTCATCTGTTCGGCTACTACATTCAGTTGCGGTGTCTTCGGTGGAGTCTTCTGATGACGAATTCCATGAGATCGGCAATACTCATCAAACGCTTCAATATACTCCCCACCATTATCACTTCGAATGCATTTCAGTTTCTTCCCCGTTTGCCTCTCAACCAAGGCGTGAAAATGTCTGAAGAACATAAAAGTTTGATCCTTCGATTTCAGCGGATATACCCATAATTTTTGAGAACAATCATCAATGAATATGATAAAGTAAAGTGCTCTTCCAAGATTTCACCTTGAATGGGCCACATAAGTCGGTGTGGACTAATTCAAGAAGATCAGTCTTCCTTATGGGTGAATTGCCATTGAATGAGATCCGTTATTGCTTTCCAGCCATGCAATGAGAACAAGTCTTCAGTTGAACTGTTTTTACACCTCGAAGATAATTTTTCTTCGCTAAACAGTTCTGGCCCTTCTCATCCATGTGACTCAACTAACGGTGCCACAAATCTAAAAGCTCATCATTTCTAGCAACATGCACATCTCCCGCTGTAATCGAAACTTGCATCACATACAAGTTGGAAACTTTTCTATCTCGAGCCACAATTAGAGACCCTTTAGTTAGCTTCCATGCTCCTGCGCAGAACGTGCTACAAACGCCCTCATCATCAAGCTTGCAAGCCAAGATCAGATTCAGTCGAATATCCGGGACATGTCTAACGTTCCTTAACAGCAACTTGGTTTCATTATTTATGGTGAGACACACATCACCACAGCTAGAAATACGGGACATACCTTCATTGCCCATTTTTAACACTCCGATATCGCCAGGAGTGTATAATGTGAAGAACTCTTTCCGTGACGTGACATGAAGTGAAGCACCATTATCCACCACCCAACTTGTCTAAAGATCAGCCAGATTTATCACCCAATTCTCCTGGCACACTAGCCAAAGATCACTCCCGATAATAACAGTAACTCTTTCTTCATCTCGAGTCTTGTGAGCCTTCTTCTCATTACTCTCAGCATTCTCTCGCTTTCACTTATAGTAATGTTTCTTGATGTGTTCTTTCTTTCCACAATGATGGCACTAGAGGTTCTGATACCTCGATCTGGATTTGCTTCGGTTCTTTTCAGTAGGCTTCGGACCACACCCTTTATTTCTTTCCCGTGACTCGGAGACTAACACTTCGGAGTGTGTAGAGGAAGTACTCTGTGATCGACATCTCATCCCTTCATTCAACACCGCTCTCTTTGCTATCTCAATAGTTACCACGCTGCTTAGAGCTGCATTGGCGACAGTAATCCTTACCACCTCCCAGGAGTCCGGTAAAGTAGTTAGAAGCCACAAACCCAACAGTTCATCCTCAAATTTAATACCCATGCCACTCAATTGATCAACACATCCCTGAAACTCATTTAAGTGATCGGCGACAGACGAGTCCTCATTGTACCTCACTTGCATAAGTTTCATCAAGTGAAACAATTTATTGTTACCGGCTTTTGAGGCATAAAATGTTTCAAGTTTCTGCCACAAAGTTTTTGTATGTGTCTCATTCTGGATGTGGTTATATACATTATCATCCACAAATTGTCGAATATAATCACAAATTTATTCCTGCTGAAAAGCCCAATCCTCCTCGGACATTGATTCCGGTTTTTGCTACACAAAAATCGGATGGTGCATCGATTTCACAAACAGCAAGTCCTTCATCTTGCTGCGCCAAATATCATAGTTCGTACCATTCAAACACATCATTTTATTTTCGGCCTCCATCGATTCAAATAAGTCACAATACCCAACACGAACCAAAATCTCTGATACCACTTGTTAAAATTAAATGTTTGTTTAAACCATGAAAAAATACGTAGAAGATAATAGCAAGCACACAATAAGCAACCACAAATAATAAAGGCACGATTTTTACGTGAAAAACTCTCTATGAAACGAGGAAGAAAAATTACAGGACATAGAGTCCGAAACTTTCACTAGTAGCAGTTGATCGATTACACAAATTCTAAATCATAAGAATCAATATCAACTAGTTTTGTACAGCCCGTACAAGAAATATAAAGAGCAAGAGTATAGATAAAACCCAGCAGATATTCTTCTTAGTAGTAAGAACATCGTACGTATGATTATTGAAGACTGAAACTTGATTGAAAACCCAAACGGAGGCTCAAATCTTCCTCTTCTTCTTCTTCTTCTCTCTCTTTTCTCTCTTTTTTCTTCTCTGGAATGGCGCTCAAACTGATTAAAATAACTTAAAAACGTAAAGTGCGCGTTTTATATAATCGGCGCGTGCTCGAGTGCCTATCGAGTGCACAGCGGGCGCAGGCGCGCGCTCGAGCGCCATTTGAGCGCACAGTGAGCGGGGGCTTACTGGAATTTGCCGCTCAAGCGCCATTCGGGCGCACAGCGAGCGGCGACACACTGGAATTTGCTGCTTGAGCGCCCAATAGGCGCAACTCGATCCTTCTTCATGCGGTGAGAATATTTACCTCCATCTGTCACATCAAGTGGGTATGGGCTCATACGGGAGTGACCCATAACCCAACAGCTGCTCCAACAAGAAAACAACAAGAACTTCAGTAATAGCAACTGTAAGGGAGCATCAGCCACTGATTCGAGCAGATGAGCTTTCAGAAACTATCCTCTATGAGCTTGGGGATCCGTTTGGCTTCTGCCACGAAACTATCCAAAAACTTCCGCAGATTCTCTCCTTACTTCTATTTGATGTGAGAGAGGTGCCAAGGCTACTTCGCTTATTGACGGCTAGAGGCATATTGTGCCAAGAAGCGATCAGTCAGCTCCCTGAAGCTCCTGATCAAACTTGAGGGGAGGTGATGGAACCATATGCGTGTATTTTCCTTCAACGTAAGTGAAAAGTAGCGGCACATCGCTGCGTCCTCCAACTCTTGTAAACTCAGATGGGGGCGAAAATGATCGAGGTGATCCATAGGATCAGCGCTCCCATTTTATGAGTCAAGGGGTGGCATCTTGAACTTCATTGGCATGGGACAGTTTAAGATCTCTATTGTGAAAGGAGATCGGTCAAGGTCTATCGCGTGTTCATCGTCTTTGAACATGTGGTTCCAGATCTTCTCCAGTCTTGAATTTGCCCGAGCGGCATTGCCTGATCTTTTGGAATTGAGATAAGTTCTCAACTCCGCTCTTTCTCTGAGGTGGCGCATAGTCAACTGGCTAATGCCACAAGTGGATCTGATAATCCGGGAGGTTCCCTCTTGAGCCTGGGTCCTAGTCTCCACCCGTGAGTATCAGGAACCCCTTCGTTTTGGACTTTCTTTCAGAGTAATGCTGCCCGATCTCTCTTCAAGCCTTGGGCAGCTTTGAGCGTGCAAGGCTTCCGGAGCCTGAGTGCTGGCTGACCTTTTGGACTTCTTGGCTGGCTTCTTTTTCTTCTAGCCTCCTTTCCTGGAGGTTAGAGTAGGGACTACAGTGGGTGAAGCCCCCAGCTGTGCGTGCTCCTGTCGGGAGTAGAGTATCTAGAGTATCTTGTTTGTGTTCTGCATGTATTCCACCAGATTTTGAAAGAAGGGTGCGGGTACCCGTTGACCATGGTACCAGCAGCGTGGTCCTTGTCGGTCAAAGTCACGTCCCTGGTGGGCTCGCTAGCTTGTACTATTGTGTTCATCATACTAATTGATAATGTTGTCTCAGAGGGTGAAACTAAGACAAGTATTGAAGAAAAGTGGTTGGCTTTTTGTAAGCGTTTTCATAGACGGTATTAATGATGCGTCCCGAATCCAAATTTCAAACAGATTCGAGCCGAGATGATCGTTTAAATTCGACTCCGTCCACTGAGTTTGGATCTTGCATACCATTACAACAAACGAGAGGTCAGGTAACAATGGAAGGTTATCTCATCAAAAATATTTCGATGCTTAAATCAGTAAGCAACCTTTGAATTAAGAAGGTAAAGAAAATGAACGCAATGAGAATGCTGGAAAAGTGTTTGGGACGGTGGGCTGCTCTTGTTGAGAGAGGCTTTTGCAGGCTCGTGAGAAGCGCTGGTTTTTAGCACTGTATTAATTGGGAACGTAGTGACAAAGAGTGACTTGTTCACTGAAGGCGTGAGAGCTTTGCAGTAAAGAAAGAGAGAGCTCGATGATGATGGTGGCTGTATGCAAGTATTTAGAGTATTTTTGTTTGAGATCCAATGCGTACCTTGGAGTGAGAACTCCATGGGCCTTTATAACTGAGATGCTGGGTGACCTTCCTTGGGTAGGAAGGCTTGATTCTCGTGCTTTGTTGAGATTGCTTCCTTTCCTATCGTGGAGCTTTAAAGGCAGTGACGGCTCCTTGACGGGTTGCCTTCCTTCTACATTTTGTAACCGTTAGGGTTTATTACAGACAAGAAGAGAAATTTAGCGCTTTTTTTATGGGATGTGCATTTAATCTGCTGGTGACCGTTACAATGGATATTACCTTTTGAGAGAGCGTAAAATCAGGGAAGAAGACCGTTGCTGGTTAGAGATGGTCGTGTGAACCATACTGAGCTTGGTCCATTTGAGGCCTGGCGTGCAGATGGTCGATTGGTCATACTTCCTGTCAATGGAGTCGTTAACCGCCTTGTATGATCCCAGTCAATAGAAACGTTAACCGTTATGGACCTAAGTAGGCCATCCTGTTTTTGGGCTTCTCCTGACTCATTGGCCTTTTGTCCGATCAACGGTTAATATTGACCATCCGGGCGCTTGATGAGCCGTTCATTCT
>JAODPA010131130.1:0-44778 GCA_025585075.1 Nepenthes mirabilis | reverse complement strand
TTTAAAACATTTCTAAAAATATAATATATTATTTATTTATGATAATAAATTTATATAGAAATCAATTACTGAACGGTTGTTTTATCCTACAAAATGCATTTTATGTAAATCATTTCTCAACGAGGAACAGCCTAATCCCACGATTCTTCAAGTTCATTTTCCCGTACAATAATGTCCGACTGCCGGGCTCGAGGTTCGAGATCCTAACGTCTCCTAGCACTGTGATTTCCCTTCATCATTCTTGCCATTCCTTACGGAGCCCTAGTTTGTACTTGTTTATGTCTCAAAACGCAGTTGTATTTCTGTGAAATCGCGGGTTAGAATTGGTACTTTCTGTCGAAATCTTGAGGAAGTAACCGAGATTCGCTGATACTGAAAGCTTACAAAGAGCCCATTTTGATGGCGTCCAATTTGTCACGACCTGTTGAGAGGAATTTCAATTCTTACTTAAACTGGTAGGTTTGATGAATTTCAGAGGAAAATTGTCGATTCTCAAATCTTCGGTCGTGTTTGAGCTTTCTTGATGCTGTCCATTACGTGTTGATACTATTTGGAGTATTAATCGACATCACTTTACCTTTCCAATATTCATCGCATTATTTCATTCAATTTACCTGGGTTCTATGTTTGTTCTGAGAAAAAAGAGCAAAGAGTCACACATTTCGATAAATCTATTCAGCAAAGGCGTTATAGGTTGCTCGGAGCATATCCATATAAAGCTAGTTTTAGATGGGGAAGCCACTATTCTACGAGGTACTAGAAAAGCCCGCCACAAGTTGCATTATAGGGTTATGCTCTTCAATCTGGTTCTATATACAAAAGAAAAACATTGGGTATTCACAGGTGGGTTTAAGCTATGAAACAGCTGTTGAAGGGCATTACTGGAGGATCATAACCTCGGCCTTTTCTCACATAAGTGTGCTGCATCTTGTGTTCAATATGAGTTCCCTTTGGAGTCTTGGTGTTGTGGAGCAGTTACGAAGTATAGGTCTTGGGCTTCAGTTTTATCTCCATTACACACTTGTGTTGGTTGTTTTATCAGGAGTATTAGTATTGGTGGCTTATCATGTTTTGATTCAAAGGTTTAAGTTGGAGCATTTTCGAAGAGTAACTGCTGTTGGCTATTCTTGTGTTGTTTTCGGGTGGATGACCATTCTTTCTGTAAAGCAGCCATCTTCAAAGTTGGAACTTTTTGGATTTCTATCTCTGCCAATTAGTTTTGCTCCTTTTGAATCTCTCATCTTCACATCGATAATTGTCCCACAAGCTAGTTTTCTTGGACATTTGTCAGGAATTATCGTTGGATATGCTATCTCATGGGGTTTGATTCATGGGATGAATAATTATTGGGCTGTTTCCATGCTAGCGTGGATTGCACTTGTCTTCATGCTGAGTTTGAAGCTCTCTGGTGCTTTTAGCTTTGATTTCCTTGAGATTGAATCAGTTGCAGATCCTTCTCTGCCTTCAGTTCGCTTTCTTGCATCTGGCAATGGCAGAACATTGCAGATGAGTTCACTACAGGTAGGAGGTGCTGAACTTGTATAGTATTGTGTCAACGGTATTACACTGTTTGAGGGTTAAAACAAAGAGTGATTGATCTCCATGTATCCTAGTTTTGAGAGTTTTCATCCTCTTGGAGCTGGTAGGGTATGCCATGTCTGTTGGTGTTTTAGAACCGTCCATGTTCTTCCGATGATACTTGTCCTACGTGCCAGTTGGAAGATTCGATTCACCAATGTAATAGTATATGTGTCATTGCTGCTGATCAGATTTTACATGGCCACCACTATCATAATAATTTGCATATTCTTCTGTTATATTGTGCCTTGACATTGTTTTGATTCACATATTTTTGGGACACTCGTTCTGGCTTGTGCAAATTATATCAGGCCTTCAAACTGCAAGTAACTAATGGAACCTTTAATTTTGGTTAAAGCAAAAAATATATAAAAGTCCACATCCGATGCCATCTATTTTTTGATGGAGATGCACCGAATCCCTTTAGTGCTCACAGTTTTTTATACTCTAAGAATGAAGAGAGATGTAGTCCTGTGTACTGTGCTTGTAATGGTAGCAAACAGGTGGCAGGCACACAGCTGCATTCCTTTGTGCATGAAGGTAGGGTTGAGGGTGAGAGCAGTTGTGGATTACAATTGGTGAGGTCCTCATGAGTGCCTGAAGTTCTACGAAGGCCTTTCCAACTGGAACTTCATTTGGGGTAGGCATTGCCTTGTTACAATTGCAAGGTTAAGTATGCACATGAAACCCCTTTTGGGCTGAAAAGGGCAAAGTCAGCTTCTTTGTGACCTCTACAATGTTGGAATGATTAGGTGACATCAAGGGAATATTACTGGTGGCTTTTTCTTGGTTTGCTCTGTCATGTGGATAAGGCAGTTTCATTATGCCGCAAAAAACAGTGATGATGCATTTTCTTTCCTGTTTTATTTTCTCTATGTCACATCAATGTAGTTTTGGGTCTTGGAAATGTGACTTTTAATTGGAATTGGACCTTACAGTTCCATTGTTTCTGTTTGGTACCTCATTTGGAATTGGAATCCAATTCAAAGATTCAATTTAAAAAACAACTCGGACCACTTTTTCCAATTCTTTTGGGGAGACTTCATAATTACAATTCATAATGCAAGCAATTTTGTGCTTTGATAGTTCAGTCTCTCTCTCTCTCTCTCTCTCTTTCTCTTTCTCTCTCTCTCTCTGTGATTGTCCCATTTGCCATCTTACTCTCTCATCACCATCTTTGTCAACACCTCCAAACTTGACACTCCAAACTGTCGATAGCAAGTTTGCCTAACCACTCTTATCACCGCCATTGGTGAAGTAACCAACCACAGATGTGTTTTTGGGGCAATTCAATCAAATGCCTTTTTCTACTTAAAGGTTAACAGAAATCTTCTTTGATGTTGATCACATGTTTCAGATTCGTGCCTTGCTTTCTCATGCCTTATTTTTTTTTTTCAAACTGATTAAAGTAGTCTGGTTCAGATTTGGGTCTCTTTGCAAACTCCAAGAATATTGCTCTCTCTCTTCCACAGTATTTGCTTGAGATCTGTTCTCTTCCTCTTTGTCTCTTCAATTTGTTTTTCTGTTGCAGATCTGATGATCTGCTTGTTGAGTGTGAACTCCATTTAGGCCCCTAAGACCTTCAAAACCTGGTTGTGTATTTTTTTTTTTTTTTTGGAATTTTGTTTGCTCATCATGGAAAAAAAAATGACTGTTTGATGGAATTATATGTGTATAAGAACCCCATTGTTAATCTTGGATGATTTTTTTTTTTTTTTTCTGGTTCAAATCTGGTTAATACCCTGAATCAGTTGTTGGGGAATTCTGATTCCACACTATATTCTGTCTAGCCAACCATGGTATTATCAATCTAACCGTATTCAGTTCTTTCATAATTGGAATTGGAATTGCAATTTGGAAATTAAATTCTAAGTTTCTGATCCAAATGGAACCCTAGGTTTATTGAAAGGCATATTAAGAATTAAAATGTTCAGCAGCTTCAGCTTGTTAAAATCTGGTGTTTGTTATTTTTGTTCATTCTTAACACCCTATAGTTACATTATGTTGTAAGTGAAAAATCCTATTATTAACTTCAGTGCTAAGTGCACAAGTAGCTTCTTCAATTTGAAAATGAGATTGTGGAGGAGAGAATTGCCAGAAGAAATGAAATATATAGAGTAGAAAGATAGGGAAAAAGGATTCAATTCAGGCAGGACATAGGAGAAGTGAGTAGGGAATGAATGGCACAAAATCCAAAAGAGAGGATAAGAAATCTCATTTGGGGAGCGGGGAAGAGGGAGAGAGAGGAGATAGAATTTAGGAAGAGAAGCCTTTGTTCCCAATTCACTATGCATCTTTCTTGGATACAATTGACATTTAGGTCTGGCATCACAACTCTGGCTACACCTCTTACTCTAGCAACTATCTGCAGTATAAATTAGCATAACTGCCTCATAACAGACCGTAAACATCATTCTGATGTATCTAACAGTGAAATATTCTAACTTCCTTCCTTTTAGGATGAATTGCAGTACTAATTTTCAGTATCATCATCAACTCAATCAGCAGTTGAAGCACAGCAGTAGTGAAACTAATCCTCCTTACCAGCATCAATCATTCCGTAGCAGTTGTGGATAGCTTGATTGTCTGGTAATCTGACGATTTGTTAATCATTTGACATTATGACTGATGTTGACTGAACATTTGCTGCCTGTGGCAAGGCTGATACGGCAAATGTCCAAGGATCTTAACAACTCCATGGTGTTATTTAGTAATAGACTCTCACCTTTTGCCCGAGTTTGTCAAGACTTAGCTATTAACTTCTGATTCCATATTTCCAAAACTATTTACCTTTTAACATTGCTAAATAATTTTTTCTGATTTTGTTCGTACTGTTCACCATCAGACTGCACCACTACTTTCATGAATAGTGAATTTCCAGTGATTCTATTAAATTCCCCTAGTTTTTACCACTGATTCTACCACTATGATACTGCATGACCATATCCATGTAGTCAAACATATATTTATTTATTTATTTATGGGAAAGAACTAGACAAACTTTTAACGTCTAATGTGTATACTATTTCAGTTAATGATTACCAGTAGGTGTACCAGATGTTGACTTGCATTAAAGTGAAGTATTTCATCGCAATGCACTTGTCGCAACTCCTCGATTAAACAACATTTGATATTGGGAGAAAATTATTTTTGTGCATGTTAATGTATGGTTCTTGGTCTTTTACCTAACAAAATATTATGTATTTAATTTGGGCACTATTTTTTCCTAATATTTGGATAGTCTCTTCAAATGATCTTGATATCTTGTTCTATGGTGGCTACAATAGTTATTGGGAAAGATGGGCTAATAATGTAACATATGAGGAGTGACTTAGGATGGTCCACTTACTCCACTTGTACTTGGTTGTTGGCTGTTCTAGCTGCCAACCATTGTCATGGCTCTTATATATTACCTTACTCGTAAGGATAATAGGAGAAAATTTACAGATATTAATGAGCATTTGTGAAAGGATAATTATTAGTTCATCTATTAATGAGCATTTGTGAAAGGATAATTATTGGTTCATCTATGTGAGGTAATCAGCTAAATTACTACTATGAACAGCCGGGTGAGTATCCTTGCACAATACAGAAGTGATGAGAAGCATTTGCAAAAAGGATATTTGACTGGTCCATCTACAGAAGGTAAGCACTGCATTGAAAAGTTGGTCACGAGTATGCTTGCACAATTCAAAGGTGATGTCTTCTTTCATGATTTGTTTGGCGAGATCTCTGTTTTCCTCTTTATAGTATGCATAAGGGCTTTCTTATAATGATTAACCTTTTCATTTTTTGTTGCATCCCGCCTCATAATCTCCATTTCACTATGGCTTGTTAGATATCTATTAAGAAGCCTTCCCTTTACAGGATATCCTGAGTAGTGTTTTTTGTGTTTTTTTAACTGGGATTGGTTATGAATGGAGCTGCTGAGGCTGCTACTCATCATGGGAAAGTGAGCTGTTAAGTCCTCTTGTTAAGTAGTTAGTTCTTTAGAGAATGATGATGCTGTTGAACATGATCTTGGGTCTTGTTATAGTGATTAATCGTCCTGGCCTTTTGTTGAGATTTGTAGTATGTTCTCAGGTGCTTCCCAAACTGAGAAGTCATTAATATGGGCTATTATTTCAATGGTAATTTATTATCTCACTTAGTTACTTTATGCTTCTTCAATGAGTTGACGAACCATATCATAGTTTTAAATTTGTTACATCTCACCTTAGATTTATTGTCATGTTAAGCTCAATTTAGAAGTTCTGAATTCAAGGACTATTATGATTTCAATACTCTTAGCTATGGTGTTGTTAACTTAGCCAAGTTTCCATTTATTTTAGCGAGGGGAAATGGTCAGAATTAGGTGTGATAAGATTTGTGCTTCACTATGCTAAAATTGATGAACTAATGCCAGAAATCATGATTCAAGACTAGGACTTACGAGTTCAAGAAGTGAACCTAAATCTGCAGCATAAAAAGTTTGATACAAACACGAGTACATCTGTGCCATTATTACAGTAGATTCCAAAAACCACTAGTTCATCTGTTTAGATACCACTACTATTGATGCAAACAACAAAATGTCTTCTCGTGCCGATGGAGGTCAAAGTAGGTCCTTAGTCCTCCAAGATCAAATACGTACTTATCTGAAAGTCAGAGAATGGAATGAACTGTGCAGCTCAGCAAGTAATTGTCTATCCCATATGCAGGTCTAGGGTCAATGTTGCTCGAAAATATTTCTTTGCTAATGGAATCATGTGACAGTAACATCTGGATTAATTAAATAAGATTGACACAACAATGTTATGAGGAAAGAATATGACTGTAATATTTCCATTGGATGCCCGTCAAACACGAAAGACTGAAACATGCTAGGGATCTTCGAGTGAGTGTACCAATATTTTTATCGAATCAGTTCCAAGCATAACACATGAATTGGAGCACATGTGAAAGGCTTGTGTTCATCAATGGAGCACAATACTGGGAAGTTATTCCTTGTCATGGTCATCACTTGATTTTCTGCACAAAAAAAGAAGCCAATTCCTCGCCCATGAATGGTTGAGGCTGATTCCTCAGTTGCATAGCAAATGAGTCTAGTTCCCTATAAACGAGCAATAAGGGACCGTTATACCAACTGCCGAGCAGTTCATTGTCTGCTGAATTTAATCAGTCCATTCAGATTTATTGGCCAATATGAAGCAATTGCAAGATTTCTATAGGAGAATTGTGTTGCTGTAGCTATTTATATCATTGAAGGGCTAATAACAAGAAAGCTGGGACCCATACAAAGGGGTTGGATTTTTGAGAAAATATGAAGCATAAAATAGAAATTACTGACTCTGGAGTGTAAGGAAAAAATGGAAAATAAAGTCCTTCAGTTCATCAAAAAAGAATAAACTAGTACCAGTTTCCACTATTTAGAAGGAATAGCTGAATAGTTTAGCATTTATTAAGCATGCTATGTTTAGGAAATTAATATGGAAAGGGGAAAGAATTAATAAAGCATAAGAAAATTACTTAGAACACAGTAGTTCTTGTTGCTGTTCCAAATCTTAACTGAGCTGAACCATTCTAGGTTCTCCAGCTCCCCCATGATTATACTCTCCATCAGGTGTAAGTTTTCAGTAAAGAATGAACAATGCGAGGGTTCTTAGAGTTTTAAGAGTGTATAACCTAGCTTGCCAAAATGAGCCTCAGGTGACTGCCTTGCATTTTACCAACCAGCCCTACAGCTCCTCCTCTTGTCATGCAAACCTGGTGCACCGATTAAAAGGGTGTCACAAATGTTTGACTGAACTGGGAGAGTGTAGTTCAAACATATGATAGATATTTGGAAGGAGGCTTGCCAACCGAGGCACCTGCCCTGCTTCAACCTGTATCGAGAAAGTGAGGCACAAGCTGGCTCTCGGGAACTCACGCAACCTTGGCCACTTGTAGAAGAGTTCCAGAATTCTCTCATTCCCTATGGTATTAGATACGTATTTATTTGACCTCTTTGTGGCTCATTGTTGTAATGTAAACTATATTTATGCGCTTAAGTGATCTTAAGGATTTGATTTTGCAGAATCTTCATAGAATTGAAAATGCCATTCGTCAAAGCTAAATGAGTTTTGGTTGTTATATTGGCAGTGTAATAGTTGTTTTCTTTTGAGAATGAGACTCTTGTTCAATAGTTGAAAATAGATACCACCCACCTTATTTCAATCTGGGGTAGCACGGTCCCAATAGGATTGTGTGATCCTCGTAAATTGGCCCTAGAAGGAACAATCCATTATTTTAAACAGTTTCCATCGTTCTAGCCATTTGTATTGCATGTGGTCTCATCTTCTCATTCTTCTACTCCTTTTGTGACATTACATGTATGGGGCTTGAGTTTCACTCTCAACTTGAATATGCAGGATCGTTGATACGTGGATGCTTTTTTTTCTTTAGATAGTGTGCTAATTTCATTTCTCTGATGGTTTTCTGTTTCCTCTGACGTGACTTTTTCAGCAATTTCAGTGGAAGGGAAACTGATATTATATTCAGTATTAATGTTAAGTTAGCTTTGTCAACTTTTGTCTATAGCTTTTCTATCTGTTCATCAATGAATATTTTTTTGTCTTCCATTAAATTCTTTCCCTTGCGCAGCTTGTTTTCCTATTAAACTCTCTCCCCTAACTCTTTTATGCCTTGGGGGGGATGGGGAACAGGGGATGGATAGGGGGGACTGTTGGGTAGTGACTAGTGACTGGATTAGTGAAGTGGTGGTGGCCAGGCGTTCCGAATTGTTGGAGATTTCTAATGTTGAGGTAGATTGAGAAAGAACAGAGGTTTATGGTCATAAGTTTAATTTTTACATACTGTTGTATGTCTTGACTTACCTAGTGCATGAGATTCTTTTTTAGTTAAGGTCAAACGCGGAATTCAGATCAAGTTTATGAAGTGAGAGCAGGGATTTGCCAGTTATAAAAATAGAAAGAAGGCAGTTTATTCATTTATTTATTGTATGTTCTTTTTCAAGGAGAGGTGGCAGTGGTTGCCGAGTATGATGGGTGCAAAGTTGTCATGGTTGGTGGTACGCACCACCAGATTGGTGAGAATAGCTGCCGTGGTTGCCAGACTAACTTTTAACTTTGGCATTTCCATGCTTAAATTCTCCCACTGGTTTGGGATGTTATCCGAGTGTTTGTTTTATCCCCCAGGAAAATGCTGTCAAATCACATCTTAAGCTAGACTGTTACAAAAGCCTACCTCTAGCCATCCCTGCAAAAGCCAGCAGCAGTGGCCATCATCCAAGAGGCCGTTGGATGTTTTCTCCTGGGAAGCTGTGGTGGATTAGAGCCGGTCAATGAACAACAAATACAAGTTGAATTGTTATATGAATACCAATTGAATATCATATGAATGCTGGTTGAATTAAGTACTACCTCCAACCAATCTCATTGTTAGATCAAATCTGAATGGATTTAATATTTGAGAGCGGTGCAGTGTCATTCTGAGTCCAACTTCAATGCCAGCAGTTAAGTATTAAATTACAGATAAGTGGGGTGACACTGGAAACTATTAAAATGTGAATCCTTCTGAAAATTAATGACACCTGCGGATCAGTCTATTTCTGGGCACGGCACAACCTAAGCACGGCGATGAGTATCGGCTGCATGCTATGTTGAGAAAAACATGTGCCGCACTATTTTAAGTACGACCCAAGACTCGGTCTGTGCCGAGCCTGACTGGCACATTAAGCACCTCTATGATTAATTAGCTATTGCCTTGCCTTGGCCTAGACTTCCAAAGCAACATACGCTGGTGAATCAATAGGAGGGAAGAGAGCATTTGGATTCAATGGAATAGATATTTTGGAGTTATATTGTAAATATTTTTAGATAACGTGTTATTTCATCTATGAAATCAGATTAATATATTTTATATAAAAATAAGTAAATAAACAAAATGAAATATCAAAATGAGTGCGGTTGTAATATATCAAATTTATGTGAGATTAACTAAATTATATAGTGTGACAAATGTAACTCTACGTGTGAATTTGAGTGACTAATTAGTATATTGTAAGAATATTTCTACAATCAGTTTAGGGTATAATTAATTCGAGTGAAAATTTAAATAATGTGAGGATTATTATGCCGTAAAATGGCATTGCAAATTTCTAGAAATGACTAAATTATGTGTTAAATTAAAGTATCAGTTGATTAAATAATTCGGGACGTTTAATGCGCATCAATTGGGCATGATATGAAACAATTTCATGTCAAAATTAATGTCTAATCATCCTTTGATTGGAATTAATTAGGCTAAGTTGAAATTAAGAGTTGGACTAGATCCATCTCTCTAGCCTAATTTAACCTAATCGTCAGCTTAATCCTAAACTGAAACTACACATTGAAGAAGTTAATTTTTGAGCCGAAATTCGGACAAAGTCTGCACATTTATGGCTAGAGTTAGCCGGCTTTGTGCCTGACAAGGTTGGGGCGCCCTAAAACGGGGCATCCAAATTCGTGACGCAAAATTGAAATTGAAGCCCAAACATGTAATTCGACCGTTCAAACATCTCAACGGTGGCTTAACCTGTAAATTTTAGAGGCCGAAAATTTAATACTGACCACAAATTTTTAAAGACAAAATCCATTCAAAATAGAAGGCTCAAAACTCAGAAGAGTATGCGGTCGAATTCTAGAAATATATAAAAGTTGTACGAAAACAGGGGACCTTGAAATTATTAAAAAATTGAGAGGTTAAACAAGTATCATAAATAATAATTTCCATAAATTTTACGCGCGCCAACATAGCTAATTTGGAAAGAAAAAGGTATTCGGCATGCATGAGGGCAAACCAGAGCAGGCGCTGCTCGTATTCTTTGCGGGCCACTGTTCATCTCGAGAAACAGTCTCTCCTTCGCGGCGAAAAGGCTGCTTCGCGGACTGTACACGCGTAGAAATGAGGAAAAATAATGTCACTTTGGGCTTATTAATCTACTGTTGAGTAGGGTAATAGTTGGTGATTTTTTTTGGGATATGGACTATACAAATAGTTTTCAAGAGCTATTTTAGGTAATGGATGGCACCCATGAGATATATTTCCAAGAGATATATGGCAGAATATGACCATACTCAATTCAACAACATACATGGACCGCTTGCATGAATCTCACATTTCACCAGGAAGACGGAGCTAACATAATCAGGCGGGCTATATACGTAGCAGAAAAATCCAAGACGCGGGGAAATGGGGGGCACCGTGAAGAGAAAAACAAACAGGCAAGTGCAACGATTCGTAATATTATAACAAATGCAATCAACCAATTGCGTGTATTTCTGAAGCTGTACATATGTGCAGGTTTAGACAATACATTAAGATTAATGATAAAAAGCACTCACTACCATTAAGGCAGCGGGGACATGGTAAACTTGGAAAAGAATGGGAAGGCCTCCAGCAATAATGCGCCCCAAACCACACCAGCCAAATATTAGCATAATGACAGTAGTATGGATGCAGGCACACCGAGTTCCAGCTCCTTCCATGGATATGAATGCACCCAGAAAAAATGCTGATAACAGGCATTTTCGTGGTCTGCAATATCTGAAGTTAGCAAACACAAAGGTGTGAAATTACACATTTGTAGGTTAACAAACTCGGATAATAACCAATAATGATACAAGGCAAATTAGCACATAAACACCTTGCGCTATGGAAATACCAACAGCTAGATGAAAATAGGACAACTACTATAATCAAGGATCATCAAAATGAAAAGAATTGCGAAGCCAACCTAACCATGGAATGAGATCAACGAACTTGGAATGCATATCAAGTAGGGGTATGCAAAGAGGGATGATGGGTGATCCATAAACCAACTCAAAACTACTAAATATGTCTAGTGCCAAAATGTGGAATTAGTTAAACAGTATTGATGTGTTTGGGGACATGGCCAAACCGGGTTGATTCCTAGTTCCTCTAGTTGGTTCATTCAACTGGAACCAACTGGTTTACCCTAAGAGCTGCAAGAAATATTGAAAAGGTAAAAAAGAGTACTGACTGAGGCACCTCAACAACACATTCAAAAAATTCAAAGCATAGGCAGGAATGCGTGGGGGAGAATAGACAAAGAAACAAATTGGTCTGGCTGTACACTGTTTATTAAGAGTACTATCACCTAATTAAATATGATGAAGATAAATATCCCCCACCCTACTCATGCCCTCTCACTCTCGTTTGTTTGGTCATCTCATGTACTACAACTTGAACTGTTATTATGATCACCCCCACCCCTTTTGGCTATTTAGCATGTGAGGCAAAAAAATAATATCCTTGATGACAATGCATACAACTTTGATAGCATATCTGAACAGGTGAATACTATGGGATTTGTTGTCTGTCTTTGCTATTTAAAGAAGTTAGAGCATATCGTGGTTAGTGGATATTATGGAATCATGATTATTGTAATTAGGTAGAATATATATTATGGTTAGTGGATATTATGGGATCACAATGACAGTAATTGATTATGTATTTTATTTTATTTTATTTAGGGGGTTAGTTGTCTAATTTGATTTTGAATTGATACCATATAACACGTGTATATATATATTTGTGATTAACAAAAAGAACATAGAATAATTCTTTTTCCAATTTGATATCAGAGAAAACAGACTAAATCCTCTTGCTCCTTTTGGCTGCCCTACCTGGGCATTTCTGAATCCTCTCAAGTCTATGAGATGATGATTAAGTCCTTCCAATCACATTAAGGTGGCCACTCTCTTACTGAAAACTACAAATAGTTGAATTTCATCTTCATGGAACTTGATCACTGGAGGCCCAATGACATGGTGTGCATCGCAAACATTGAAAAACAATGAAAGTGGACAGCAAAAGATCGGGTCTAAGTCTTCCTTGTGGTTCTAGATCACAATTTGGACCAAGTTAGCAGTCAGGTTTTGCCCACCTCTCCTATATCCTGCTTGGAGGAAGTCTATTCCCTAGTTTTCTGCAAAGCACGAAGACATGCTATCATGGGAACAAAAGATAATCCTGACTCCCTGGCAATAGTTGTTCACATACATACTACTCAGCCACCTTCTTTGCCCCAATCTAATGATGGTGGCTCCTCGTACTTTTCACCTATTGTAGCAGCACATGACATACAATGGACGTTTGCTGGAAGAAACATGGGTATCCTAAATGGTTCAAATATAAGCAAGCCAACAGAAACTTGGTTTAGCCTTTCATGTCTCTCAATTATCATCCCACGAGGGTAACCTCAGTTGGGCTTCAATTTCTCTGCTCACACTAATCCTCATTTGACTCCCTGACCTCCTGAAATGTTATATCTGTCCGAATTGCTATTGGAATGGCTATGCTGATTTTAAGGGCTGGGACCATCTCACTTTCTCCGATATTTTCTGTCTTTAGTTTTACTTGTCCATACTCTCTCTAATAGTCTTCTTTCCTTTTGTGAGATTATCAAACATTTTAATTGTTTTATAATATTTCACTCTACTCATTGTGACTTTCAGGACAATCTTACGGACATTAAGATTGGATTGGTAACAAAAGAGGAGGTGTTTATTATTTAGAGGGGACACTGGATCGACAACATCAATTTGGTTTGGGATTCAAGTAGCAAGACAAACATTGGATAAAGAAAAGATTCTTCTATGGCATTGCCGGTTGGAAAATCCATCGATTTTACACTTAGAATGGTTATGTCCTCAACCGTTTCATCATGTTTCTACTTCTAGTTTAAGGTGTCAAAAATTCATCCACACAAAAATCAGTGTACATTCCCAAATAAGTTTCTATAAAAGCCAGACATCCTTCACCTGCATTTATACTGATGTTTGCGTCGGTTATCTCAGTTTCATTTTATTCCTTTGACTCTAAATCTGTCCTAAGGTCTTGACTGTGTGTGTTTTGTTCATATACACCCTCATGGAGGGATAAGCTCGATCTTTGTGCCCTTATGTGTTTCTCAGTTACTCTTAGTTCCAGTTTCCAAAATGCTTCCACCCCTACAAAAATAGTATGTCTCATGGCTGTCAATTCTGTAAACAAGAATCCTACTTCTTAAGAGAAGCATCCCAAGTTCCTTTCCAGGGGAGCTTCATAGCAAGGAAGAAGGGTCATTGCTAGGAGAAAAGTAATTATGGATTTCCAGCAAAGGGAGGAGTCTCCCGAACTCATGGGGGCCAAACACGATATTTTCGGTTAAGGGGAGGATTCCACTATCCAAAAATGAAGACCACATGAACCCATGGCAAGCTAGACAATTTCAACAAAGCTATACAATGAGGACCAAGAGATCTACTACCATGTCCCCTTAAGGCTACACTGCTCATCTTGAGGATACTACCATGCCATCAGGTGATTCTTCCAAGACTAGTCCTACGGTACAATTCTCTTTTCCTTTAAATTACAAAACTATGAATTTGCAATCACAAGCTGGTGACCAATGTAAGTGATATTCTCTTCATAACCCAAAATGATTCTCAAAATCATCTTCTAAGGTGGTTTATGCTATTACTGATTTTGTCTCTTATCATCATTTATCTAAATCTCACCTTGCCTTTGCCCTTTAGTTGTCATCCACATCTATTCCTAGTCATTTTCAAGAAGCCCTTAAAAACCCAAAGTGGAAGATTACCATGGTAGCCAGATGAAAGCCCGACAGAAGAAATCTCCTTGGTAGATGGTCAAGCTACCGCAAGGAAGAAGAATGAAAGCAGATGTTCCTAGTAAAGAACAACACCAACGGAACAATTACAGATAGAAGCCCAGACTAGGTCTAAAATGATATAGCCAGACCCATGGGATTGACTACTAAGAGACTTTTCCTCTTGTGGCTAAAATAAACATTATTAGACTAACAATTTTAGTTGCTATTAATCTAGACCATCCATTACAATCTCATGTGAAGAATATCTTTCTTTACGGTGATTTGATCGAAGAGGTGTACATGGATCCTCCTCCTCTAAGGTTTAAAGGAGGAAAGGTATGCAAATTAAAGAAGGCTTTGTATGGGGTAAGGCAGTCACCAAGGAGTGATTTGGAAGGTTAAGCTACTCAGCAGAGTATGGATTTAAGCAAGCTTTGGTTGATTCCACTCTATTCTACAAGAGAGATCATGATACATTATTTTGCTTATTGTCTCCATTGATGTATGATTACTGTTAGAATATAATAGGAAATCTTATTAGAACATGCTTTAGGATATACTATGATATATTATTTGTAAGAGTAGTTTAGTATTTTTAATACTAGTGCATAATCCTACATATACATGCAAATGGGCTTAACCCTAGTGTGGGGATTTTCTCTTCTCTTATTATTTTCTACAAGGTATCAGAAAGAGGTTGCTTTATTGTTGCTGCTGCCGCAGCCACTAGTGACCCCAATTTCCAGTTCACCATATTGTGACCTAGAAATCTGGAAAGCAGACTTGGGAAGGAGAGAGATTGGCTTCCAATGAGAGGAGAATTAGATAATTAGGTAAAGAAGCAGCAAGATAAGAGGGAGAACAGAGGAAAGGAAATCATCAGACTATTTCAATTCAATTCCAAGATCACATTTGGTACCAGAGAAGACCATTCCTCGGCCAATTCTCACCACCATTTCTTACAAATATCCAAAAATTCTTTACATTCTTTACAAACAGCAAGAAACTGTCACAATCAGCAAACACAGCAAACATGACTACCACAAAGGAAAGCATGGGGGAACAGCTCCAAGAAAGGGAGCAAAACACTCAAGAGGACATGTAACAATACCTGATTAAAGAAATGCAGCAGCAATCAAATATCCTCCAAAGCAATGCAATGAATTTCTTGGAAAAGCAGACACAAACATTAGAACAAAAGCTGGATCAAAAACTGGATCTGAAAATCGCAACTTTTCTAGTTGAAATCAAGAGATTGATAAGCCACAAGGAGGGGCCCGAGTCCAGCAAAAAGGGAAGACCAAATGGCATAGCAATTTCAACACATAAAGGTATATTACCCACTCCATGATCCCAAAACTTTGAAGGACAGAACAACATAATTAAGTCTGATGCTTCAGTTAAACCAATTGCTAACCAAATTCCATCACCAAAGATAGATTTTCCCCCATTCAATTGAGACAACCCAAGAAGCGGGAGAAATGCTCTAAGTATTTCCATTATTATCACATTCAAGAAAATAAAAAAAATGGACTTGATTCCAATGTTTCTTGAAGGAAAAAGCCGACAATTGGTTCCAAGGATATGCTATGCAGAATGAAATTCTTGAATCGGCTACCTTCAAAATGTGATGTTTGTAAATGTTTGGGGGATAAGTCATTTACTGATGTTGTAGAAGAGTTCAATAAGTTGCATCAATCAGATTCAGCAGAAGATTATCAAGAGAAGTTTGACGAGCTCAAATCATAAATACTAAGCCTCAACCCAAGTCTTAACCAAGCATATTTCATCTCTAGCTTCTTGAGTGGGCTTAGAGAGGAGCTTAGACCGATGATGAAACTTCTCAAACCCTCTTTCCTATCTGATGCTTTTGATCTTTCCAGATCACAGGAACAATCAATTGAAGCAATGACAAAAGTAAGCTTTTAAGATTATTCCAATCTTCCTGAAAAATCACAAACATCCAAGAAGGTTTGTAATAGTCACCACTCTCAGCAGAATACAATGGCTTTAGAACAAAGAGAGGCCCTTGGTCTTAATTATCTATGCAATGAAAATTTTCAACGGGGTCATAGGTGTAAAGAAAAGCATCTCCATGCTATGATTGCTGATTCTGAAGAACAAATTTTGCAGCATACCACCAACCAAATTATGCTTATCATCCTTGAGGACAAGGATGTTTTCGGGCTCAGGTAATGTAATGAAGCAGTCTTATAGCCATGTGAATATTACTCATAGTAAGAAATATTAGTGTTGATATCATACCTGATATAGTTGGATTAGTTGATCACCAGCAGTTCATAATGAACCTGTGTCCAAGCAGTGAAAAAACAGATCTGGTGCAGTACAGAGGTTACTAAATAACTGAGGATACTGACGTGGATCAAGGCTACAGGTTTAAGTGTGCTTTGGTTACTGATAATTGACGAAGGATGTTGTACATCAAACAACAGAATGTCAAGACAGGAAAGCCTAGTTGACAACATCAAACAATTAAATACTAGAATCTGTTGCCTGACATTATATTTTGTTAAATTATGTAAGTAGTGCAATAACAGATTTGTATCTATAAATAGAGACCATGTACTCTGAAAGATTTATCTGTGAATTGAATGAATAGAAGTCTGATTTCTTCCTCAACGTATTCTCTTCCTGATTTCTTTCTGCTTCTTGTCTGAATTGTCTAATTCTCTTCTTCTCAAATCTATCTTCTCTCTTCTTAATCTGAACTTCTACTTCAATGTTTTGAATTTTACTAAGTGAGTTCTCCAGTTCATCACACATATCTTCCACAAGCACAACTCCAACTTGATTTTATGCTTTGATAATTTTAGAACATCACTTTTAGAGCTCTTGGTTTCCCGTATAAATCCTAGATCTGGAAATTATTTTGCATGAGTTGACGAATTTGAAGCAAATTACTCCAATTTGAAGAAGATTTGAGGGTCTGCTTACGACTTCTCCTCTAGATTTGTTCTATTTCATCTTTCATTTGTTTGATTTTCCACTTGGGTCTTCAGAACTATGGCCACGCAGCTTGCATTTGTTTGATTTGTTCAAGTTGTGACTTGCAACTTGCAAATAGAGATCTGGTATTAGTTATTTTGGCTAATTTACCATCTATGGTGCTCTTCCTTGAGGTTTGATCCAACTCTCTCTCTCTCTCTTCCATCTTTAGATTTTCAGATCTCAAGTAGTGAGTTCAAGACATTTCAACTTTGATGAGTTGGTCTCCACGGCTGTAACCATGACAAAATTTTCAACTGTGGAAGAAGGGTTTACACTGATCTTGAGTGATTCTTGGCTCTCACTGTTTGTGTTCATGTGTTGGTGACGGCTATGGGGTTCTTTGACTATGTCTCTTGGTGTTTTTTTATTGTATTCTTCTGAAGCATTAGTCTGATTTTTTTTTTTTTAAATGGCTATTATGGATGAGCTACGGGCATCTTGTTGTGGTTATAGGTAATTGATTTGTTTTCACTGTGGTAGAGTTGGTCATACAAGTAGCAAGTGTTGGCAATTATAGGGAAAGCCTGCAACAACTCCTAATCATATTGTTACTATTTTTGTTTAATCTGGTAACCACACTGCCTACCTCTTGGTGTCCTATCAATGTGTAGTTGATACACTTAAACATTGCCATGCAAAATATTTGTGCCGCAATGAATATAGAAATCAATTGAGTGACATATAATAAGTGTTGTACGTACCAAAAAGAAAAAAGGGCATATGATGGGTGTTTTGAGGTCATACAAGTTTCCGATAATTGTTTATCTATCAACAAATTCATTATAGATCACCTCATGTGGTTGTTCATATTAAATGACTATCTGTCTTTGACATTGCTTCCGATGGCTACTACTTGTTTGCCTTGATTGTTGTAATGTTGAAGAGATTCAAACTAATAACAGCAACACTTTGGACTTTGGCAATGTGAAGAATGGTGAACTTACAAAGAGGGGAAAGCTAGACATGTCAATGACTTAATCTTACATGACATTTGATGGAACAAGATCGATTATATATTTTCCTTCATCACTCCTTATATATGACTTGCTTAGAGGTTGTGACATGAACAACTCTTGTTTTCATTTGGTGTATGCCATGTGAGATACCATGATTAAAAAAGTGAAAAAGATTGCCTTATATAGGAATGGAAAAAGCAAATGTAAGAATCATCTACGTTCTGTAATGTGATATACAACACATTGGAGTAAGAACAACACCCCACGTCATTTCATGGTCCAATCTCTTAATCTAAGGCAATTAAAGCATTATTTTAAACATTTTCGGCATTTAGTAACACATTCTCCACACAAAGACTTAAAGATTTCTCAAGGATTAAATGCATGAAAAAGCAATTCCTTAATCTAGAAGATCGAATTAAGTCCAACTTAAAGTTTACAAAATTTTCAATAAGGGCAAATCAATTTGTAAATATTAACTCTATTAGTGATCGCTATACTATGAATTCGAAAAGTTAGTGGTTTGTTTATGGTCCAAGCACATATTTGCTCCCAACCTTAACTTTAAGGCTCTACCTGTGCAACCATCTTTTTTACATATTGTGAAAGAAATTGGAATACTTATTCCTTTGTACATTTATTGATAAGGAATAAAATGACTCCAAAATAGTTAAAGATTTGATTTTTATTCATAGTAATCTTTGCCTTCTTTTAGTAAGTCTATAATACTCACAAGGAGGGAGTAAAATGTGAAATATTTACGGAGATGTGTTTAACTCATTGGTGATGTGGGAGAGTTAAAAATTGCACATCATTCATTTGATGAGTCAGGGTTAGAGTGTGATGTTTCTATAAATAACAGTGATTGAAATGGAGGCACTCAAGAAAATGATATTTGACACCCATCCATTGTACAGGAGTTTATGCTTATATTTGGAGAATCAATATCTATTGGTAATTACAAATTGAAAAGCGATAAAAGTCAAATTATAGTTGTTGATTAATATATGAAAAAAAATTGTTATATTTAGTTTTGCCTTATTTTATTAAGTTATATCATTGTTATTATTCTACTATATTGAATTTTTAAAGATACTATACCACAACTTATACATATATTGGTTCATTACCAACTTAAATGCTGCTTTTCCTTGTAAAACCGCTTTTGGGGATGAAAAAAACACGAAATATATATTTTATTGCTAATTTAGTATAAAGTAGAGTTATACATCAATTATGTTCTCATATAAATAAATTACGAAATTAATCAGTGTGTCTCCAATATGTCATGTTCTCATTTTCTAGAAAAAAAAAAAATGTTCTGGTGCAGCGTCATATCAGTGTCCCATTTTGGCATCCATGGGTCTTAGACTTGCACATGCTAAAAGAACCATAGACGATGTATCATTAGTCCTACCAATATATTGCAACACTTTGGCTGCTCCTATCAAGCACAAGCAAATTGCAGGCTAGGTAATGGTGAGTAGTTATGCAAGCTCATATTAAGTCAAACTTTAGACAGCTTGGCTTTTTTGCACCTCTAGTGTCAGCCTAGGGTTCTATTTCAAGTGGCCATGGACTCTAGTAAGATGCATAAAGAACAAAGGAGATGCTTAATAAACCAACAGACAAATTATTGAACATGTGAAATTTAGCCAAACATGAAGTTTCAAGCCTGTTTAATAAACTGTGCCACAAGATACTAAGCAGGTAATCGAAATCAGCACATCTTCAAGGATGTTAAAAAATAAAAATAAAAACCTCTGCAATTCCCACCAAAGTACAAATTTTCTTGAACTCCTTCAGTAAATGGGTTTTCTTACTACTATTTCTCCAAAAGCACTCAGGTGTAAATGTATAAAACATTTTAATCATATCGTCAAACAATAATGTTTCATGATATAAAAAAGACTTACTACTTCGTTTGATCTCCGGCACTCCCTTCATGGTCACCTATGCCATTGACACGGTGTGAGCCAGATACTGAACTGTCTTCCTGAGCACTCGACTGAAGTAGATGGGAGAATCCATGTCCAAGAGACCTCCATAATCGTGTGTGGAGAGACGACGGCAAAGTAATGGCACTTGAGTCGGATGATGGTTCAAATGGCTGGGCTGAAGATGGGTTAAGCTCAGAAAATCTAAAAGCTCCTAAGATTTGTTCCGGAAGCTCTGATTCAGTCTGACTCTCAATAAGAAAGGCTAGATCCACAGTCAGTGTTGTGATGTAACCAAAAGCCAAATGAACAATTGCACTTGCAATCATTGAAGAACCAATATCAATATCTGCTTCAAAGAAGTTCTCTGCTACACAATATTTGCAAGAGAGGGCTCTGCCAATAATGCAAATGGCCTGTTCCCCAACTGCTTTTCTCACAATCCAAGGGCCCTTTACAATGTTTGCAATCAGTTTGAGCCTTGAATTCCTAAACGTGTCATCTCCCCTCAAAAACTGGTCCATAAGAGAGCCCTCTAGGATGGGCTCTGCGGCAACAAAATATGCAATAGCACTATAATTCTCTTTGCTTGGGACTTGTAGATTGAAAGCCCAAACGAAAGGCTTATTACCTGTCAGAAACTCATCTTCCAAAGCCTTCCTAATCCGACTATTTGGATGGTTTAAGATTTCCCCAATCTTTACAGAACCTCTAAGCCAATCAAAGCCTAAAGGCTTCAATAGATACTCACCGGCAGGAATTTTAACCTTAGTTGAAAAGTATTCGGGACCTCTAACCATAAATTTATCCCCAGGTGGTGAAGTCCAACCATTTGGACAATTATCAGGTTCAAGAAATGGAACAGCACCTTCTGATTTCACCTTTCTTATCCATTCCGGTTCATCTTTAGCACCATGGTTGGTCATTTGCTTAACACAATTACCTATTCCATAAACCATGTATTAATTACATAGCATAAGTAGAAGAATACATACAAGAATAAGAGATGACCGATTGATGGATGCCACGTACTTTTAAATTAATTCAAAACACATGATGATGTAAAATATTAACTTATTTAAGCAATAATCATAATCTGATGTGATGTGTCGCCCACTTGCCATTTACATGGTACGCAAAATTCAAAGGATTGAGAACCGACAAGATATTTGTGAATCTTACCCACAAAAGAAGGAGATGAAAATCCGCAGACTGCACACTTCAGCCTCCCTGATTTTAGCTAGAATATCTATTTACCTTTTCATTGTCAGAAGAAATCGCAGCTGCTCGTTTCTGAGTATATGCAAGTTTTGATAGATTTAAACCATGCTTTCAGTGAATTTGGGCAACATTTTGGATGAGGATTTTATGTCAATGCCTCTATAAAGCACCCGAAGCTTGTGGTTGGAATCATCATGCCATGGGTGAATTCAAAAGTATCAATTAAGAGTTCAACATTTGCTTCCCTCCCCCTCTGTCAAATCTCTTTTCCTCTCCAATCTTCCCTTCTCTCCCTAATTTGCCCTTCCCCTTGCCCATCCCACAAAAAAAAAAAAAAAAAAAAGGTATCAGATCAAAAGTCCTGAAACCATTATTTTGACACCATCGTTAAAATTGCACTCTACCACCAACAACCCAGACAGCCACCATCTCCGGCTACGATATACCGCTGAACACCACCAGCACTCGACCTCTCTGGCCCCGAGAATTAAAATTTTAATCGATCCCGGCACAAAACCCACAAAAAAAGGCGTTCGAGTGAGAAATTGCGAAAAAGATTGAGTGTGGCGAGAGTTAGGAGAGAGAAAAGTCTAGACTACAAAAGAGAGAGAAGCGCGAAAGCTACCTGAAGGCGCACCTCCCTGTAAGTTTCTATAGCTCATCAAAATTCACATCCGGAAGTTCCGCTGAAGTTGCTGTCGTGCGCTGCTTCAGATGTTTTCATTGGAAAATTCTCCACCCAGGCAGGAGACGCCATGGCTTTAATCTACGGAGGGTGAGTAGTTTCCCGATTCGGTGCGTAAAAAGCTGATTGATTTAAGAAATACATTATATTCAATTAGTATACAATCAATGAGAACTTAAAGTGTATTTTATTTAAGCTAATGATACAGTTTCTTTTCATAATCTATCAAAACTTATAAACTAAATTATAAAATTTACAAACGCAATGTACATAATTAGAGTTTAAATTCAAAAATTTTTATAACATTAGAACGAAACAAAATAAATTCCATAGTTTTTTTTTTTAAAATATAACATAAACCTTATTTTATCAAAATATTTCTCACCAAAATTTAAAAAAAAAAAAAAACTGGTCATTCCAAAATCAATTTCACATGGAATTTGATCTTGATACAACTTAACTTAGTAATGGGAAAAGAAGTTAAAATATTGAAGTTAGGGATGGAGGTATATAATGAACTTAACCTAACATATTATTACAGTTAGAATGAAAGAGACGATTTAAACTATTTGAAGGAGCTTCGAATCAGTGATGTAAGCTAAACTAAACCATTTAAAACTTAAAAATAAACGGACCAAGTACAGCTACTAATTATCCTGCCAATTATAAACTTAATAGTGAATGCCAATTATAAGACAATGAACTAGGGAACAAGGAATTTATTTAGAGCTTATCATGCTTTTTGCCACATTTCTCAAAATGAAGCTGAGCAATTGATATGAACTCTTATACCTCAATATTAAAAGAAATAAATTATGAACTACTATGAATTTGGAGCTTATTTTTCAGTCTACCAGCAGAAAATAATGTGGCGCAATTGATTCATTTTGAGATCATAGGAGCTCATACAAATTTTTTTTGGGTAAATGGACTTATATATTAATAGTAAACGCCATTTGAAAGAAAATTAATCCGACCCCTGTAGTTATTTTGAAACTTTATGAGCCGTGTGAAGAATGGCCATTGAGAACTAACTCTTTCCAAGACCGTATGGATTCTTATAGCTCAGAAGTAAATGTTACTTAAAGAATCTGAGAAAATGTGATTCATATTGAGCTTTTTTACAAACGATTCATCATATAAATGAAGTTAAAGGATTTACAGTAAGCATAGCTCGAACAAACGTAGTCTGAGCCATACATCAAAATTAAAAGGGAGCTAAGCCATCGAGACACACCCCCAGTATCAACCAACACACAAAAATTCAAAATCAAGTGAAAATTTTAAAGGCAAAACAAAAACAAGCTCCAAGCAACTCAGTGGAGCATGGGAGCTGCTTCGCAATCTCAGCAAATAAGAAACATTCAAACAATGTGAAAGAAAGTAGCACCACAACAACCACATGCAGGGGAGCGGTCAGTGAGTAAAGCAGCAAAGCGTTTACACTCCCACATCAGTTCAAAAATGCAACATAAACAGGTATGGCACAGGACAGAACTCCATCCACTCAAGATCATGACAAGTAGCAGCATCACAGTGGCAATGGCTACGTTCCTGCCACATAAAATAGACGGTAGCCAGCCAATGTCACTCTCTTGACCTAGTAGCAGCATCACAGTGGCAATAGACCTTGCATTGCTCCAGTTAAAAAATCCTCTAAGCTGACTTAAATTCATTTAGTGATTATCGTGCGTTCTGCCACATTGCACGATCTGTGTGAATAATCACGTAGAGTAATTGACTTGTTCTGATACCATAAAAACTCAAAATGCCATTAGAATCTAGCCCTTAACCTCAATCACATGAAGGCTAGGATTTGAAAGAATGAGTTTGTCAGTTGGGTTTTCGGTTTTCAGTTTTGGTGGTTATTTGTGTATCTAATATAGGTGAAAGCCAGAGCAAAAGAAGAGAAAATGTGAAGGAGAAAAATGATCAGAAAGAAAGAAGAGTTGGACAGCAACTAACGGAACAACAACAAGAAGAGAGAAACTCATAGGAACAAGCACTCCATCAGCGGTCAAATTCAATTCAATAAGCATGGGATGTTGAAAATTGAAAGATATTTACTGTATATAAGCCTAAGAAACAAATTTAAAGAAGGAAACTAATTAAACTAAAAAACTAAAAAATAGCAAAAGAGATAACCCTATGTGATCATAAAATATTAAACCCAAACACAGGAAAGTTGAGATTTTATGACATGAGGGTTTCAGAAGTTGAGAGTTTTTTCAACCAGCAAGAAGGTTGATGTACTAAAAACCAAAACACAAAAAAGTGTAGTTTGCAAAATGCAGGAAGCATCTTTCTAAGCCCCACAGTGGTGCAATGAAATCAGATTATAAGGCATGATCAAGCATGTCATCAAGAGATATGTTTGGTTTGTTGAGCAGAGTAGCTGCATGAAATTTGGTGTTATGCTATATATGACACGTTAGATTCATGCAGAATCCAGACCTAGTAAAAAAGTACTACATAGCTTCAACTGATTAAAAGGAGGCAGATAGTAGTTCATGCACAGCTGGCCACCAAATCTCAAAAAGCAAAGCGAGGAAAGCTTGTTCCAGTTTTCATATTATTAAAATTAGCATCTTGTAATTACCAAAAAAAACATCTTTTAAGGGCCAGCTATCGACAGCTTTTGACTATTTAGGTCTTCTTCCCATTTGAAATTCAATAATTGCCAGGACTTATCCATAAGAGAGGTAAGTTGCTAAGAGAAAATAATCTGATGAAGTGTGGAGGAGAGGCATTCTGAAAGTCTTATATTTATCAAAACTGCCTCTAGGAATGTCAAACAGTACGTTCATTACTAAACTGTATTTTTAAATAAGAGGTATATAAGATATGTTTTGAATTATGGAACACTACCTCATTTGTAGAGATCCAATAATTGCTGAAAATAAGTTGGTAAAACAAGGCATTCAAAAGTGAGATTACATAACCCAAGTGTTGTGATAAAATAATCCAATCCAAAATAGAACAATGCCTTAGTGAGATTTGTGAAAAAAATAGGTTATTTGACATTTCAAGAGAAAAACACAGACAAAGAAAATTCACAACCTATGGCAGGAAACCAATCATTCGGACCGTCTACAAAAAGTTAAAAAAAAAAAAAAACACAGAGAGGGTATTCATCATGATAACTTACATGACCAAAGTGGCAAGAAGAGGGAAAACAGGGATTGATATGCCATCATTATAAAGGCTACAACCTGAACAATCATACAGCTTAAAGCTGTGGCTACCTACCAAGCTGTCCAAATTACACAATATACACAAAATCTTCAAGCTCAACATTTCCATAGATTTTTCAATATGCTTATTCATCATAAGCAGAGTGTGCCATTGATGCAATGCATAACCCATCAGTGAAGCAGCCCACTTAAAGTATGAGGCCTACCGTACTCTTACCTGCTAAGAAGATATTTTTATGATATTTATTTATTAGTTAGTTGATAATATTTTAAACAGAAAATATCATAATTAATAATTATCTTTTAGGTAATAAATTTGTCTTAATTACTTTGGTTAGAAAGATGTTACATTATGGGTGCGTTAGACTTTATAATTTTGATAGCTGTTAGATGAATTGTATCTTCTATTTAATTCCATTGAGGTTGGTAGCAAAATTCATATTGGAGAATAGAGAAATCTAAGTTTGGTGAGGTTTGAAGCTCACTTCCTTTCTTCTCTTATTGTGTTTTCAAGTTTTCTCTTTTTAAATTTCTATTTCTCTTACTTGGTTCTTCATCATTTGGCATCAAATCCTGTGTTAATGCTCTTGGTCACTCTCTAAATTTTCTATGGCAACTCTTGGAGGTAGAGGAAGGTGTAACAATTGATCGGGGAGGAATGAAAGAGATAATAAACTTCAAGCACTTTGAAGGCAAGTCAAAGAAGTAACTTTGCATCTTGAACACTAAGAGCCTCGTTGTGGGCATGGTGGTTCAATTTGTAGATCTTCTGTGAGACAAATCCTTTCACCTATCAAGGAGGACATTTGCAACAGATGTTTTGTCGTGATTTTGACACCAAAAAATCGATCTACCGAAGTTCCAACGACGCTGTCAACCCAAAGACTTTTTTAAATGGCTTAGTGCCATTAACAAGTTCTTCAATTACAAGGAAACACTGAAAAATCAACAAGTGAAACTTGTTACAAGGCTCCATGGCTATGCTTCGGCATTATAGGATAAAACTCAAGAAATGAGGTTTTGCTAAGGAAAGTCAAAGATTTCTTCTTGGGAGAAAATGAAATTTGGACTCAGAAGAAAAATTCGTTCTGGTGAATTTCTTTCAAATGGTTTTCTCTCAATATAATAACTTCTGTTAAAATGTTAAAAGTGTAATGGAATATACTGAAGAGTTTTACAAACTCATAGCCCATAATGATCTCTACAAAAATAAAAACCATCTTATAGTAAGGTTCGTTAGAGGATTACGAAATTCTATCCTTGATGAAGTAGAAATGCACCAATTGTGGAGGCTTAACAATGCATACCAACTAGTATTGAAAGTGGAGGCTAGGCTCTCTCGTGGAGGCAAATTGTTTGAGAATCAAAGCCCTTACCTTAATCTTCATGTGGAGGTAGGGATCCTAATTCTCGTGGTACTTCTCAAGAAGTTACAAATCCAGCACCTAGTGCTCATGATGAGAACGATTTGTTCGCATCAACAACTTCAATGCTTATTTTAAGTGTAGCCAAGGTGGTCATCGGTTCTATGCTTATCCTAAAAGGAAAGCGGAAGCCTGTGTCAACCTTATTAATAAAGAAGTCTCTGAGGGCTATGTGATGGAGAAGAAGAGATTGAAAAAGTGAAAATTGAACCAGAAAAAGGAGAAAACCTTGTGATCCAAACGGTTTTCTCCACTTCAAAGGCCGAACTACAATAAGATTGGCTTTGTTTCAATATCTTCAAAACTTGGTGCAAGATTCTTGGAAAAATATGTACCATTGTGATCAATGGAGGAAGTTGTGAGAATATTGCTTCGCACGACATGGAGGACAAACTCAAACTTTCGACCGAACCATGTCCAAAGCCTTATTGGATTGCATGGTTCAAGAAAGGAAATGAGGTACAAGTTACTAAAAGTTGCCTGGTTTCATTTTCTATTGGGAAAAATTATTAAAGCAAGATGCGGTGTAACATAATACCTATGGATGTATGCCACATATTCCTAGGGAGAGCATGGCAATATGATAGAAGACCCACACATGACGATTGTGCGAGTACCTATACCTTTAGGATGGGAAAGGTCGAGGTCATTCTTTTACCATGTTGAGAAGAAAAATCTCCCAAATTCCCATGGGCAAAGGGTAGTAATTGTCTTTCAAGTCAAAGTTTGTAAAAGAGAGTGAAGAAAATGGGGTCATTTACCTACTAGTACCAAAGAAAAAGAGAAAGCCATTAAAACTCCAGGTGAGCTAGACCCTTGTTTGAAAGAATTTGGTGACATTATACCTGAAGTGCTTTCAAATAGGCTTCCCCAATTAAGGGATATCCAACATCAAATTGACATCATTCTCAAGTCAATTCTTCCAAACAAGGCTTAGTACGTGCCCAAAAAAGCTAAGGAGTTGAATTGATAAGGGGTTGACTTGTTGAAAATGGGCTATATCTAGGAAAGCATGAGCCCATACGAGGTTCTAGCTTGGTTAACTCCAAAAAAAGATGGATAGTAGAGAATGTGCATTGATAGTCGTGCTATCAACCATATTATAATCAAATATTAATTTCTCATTCCACAAATTGACGACATCTTCAATATGCTTGCAAATGCAAAAGTGTACAAAAGTGCTACCAACCATATCTCAAAGATTGATATTAGAAGCGATTATCACCAAATTTGAGTCAAAGTGGGAGATGAGTAGAAGACCGCTTTCAAAAGAAGGGAAGGCTTGTATAAGTAGCTTGTTATGACATTTGGTCTCACTAATGCCGCAATGCGTGAAGTACCTCCATAAGGGTAATGAATTTAGTCCCCCATCCCTTTACTGATGAATTTGTTGTTGTACATTTTGATGATATTCTTGTTTATAGTCATGACAAAAATGAGCATATTGAACAATTGATGGCTGTTTTTACTACTTTAAGAGGTGAAAAATTATATATAAACATCAAGAAGTGCTCCTTTATGACAAATAGCCGAGCTTTCCTAGGGTTTGTTTTAACTTCTATAGGGATTCATATGGATTAAAATAAAGTCAAAGCTATCTGTGGATGGTCCTCACTGAGGAGCTTACACGAGTTAAGAAGTTTCTATGGAATGGCATCATTCTATCATTGATTTATCAGAAATTTCAATATCATTATAGCCATTATGACAAAATGCATGAAAAAGGGCAACTTCAAATGGATTCAGGAGGCCGAGAAGAGCTTCTAACTTACCAGGGACAAATTATCCAATATCCCCATCCTTAACTAATTGGATTTCGAAAAGATTTCATTATTGATTGTGATATCTCTCATATAGGTATCGGCAGAATTTTTAGCCAAAAAGGTCATCCTATTGTCTTCTTTAACAAAAAGCTTAATGAAGTCAAGAATAGGTATTTCACTTATGATGTGGAATTCTACGCAATCGTTCAAGTTCTCTGAACTTGATGTTCTTATTTAATTCAAAAGGGGTTTATCTTAAACTCGGACCATGAAGTACTTAAGCACATTAACTAACAAGGTAACTTAAACCGACAACATGCCAAGTGGGTTTCATTTTACAAGAGTACACTTTTGCCCTAAAATAAAAAAGTGGGAGCTCTAATAAAGTAGTTGATGCCCTTAGTAGGTACATGACCCTTCTTAATTCCATGCACGTCTAACTTGATGGTTTTAGAGCAATCAAAGACATGAATGATGGTAAAGAAGATTTTGGTGAAATTTAGAAATTTCGCCAACAGGGCCCCATGATAATTATTCTCTACAAGAAGATTTTATCTTCAAAGGTAGTTGCTTATGTATTGCTAAGTATTGTTATAGGAAATATCTTATTAAAGAATTGCATGTAGGAGGTTTGGAAGGACACCACAAAAGAGACCAAACCATCTAAATGATATGAGAAAAATATTTTTAGCTGACCATTTTTTAAGACGTGATTCATTTTATAAAAATTTTTCAAATATGTCAAACGTATAAGGGCCAAACGCAAAAAATTGGTATTTTTACACATCTGCCTATTCCAAAGGCAGGAAGATGTTAGCATGGATTTTGCAATTAGATTAACTCAAAAGGATAATGATTCCATATGGTTCATTTTATTCCTTGTAAGAAGACTATAGATGCTGGCTATATGAATTGTCTCTATTTTAATAAAGTT
Source organism: Nepenthes mirabilis (assembly GCA_025585075.1). Classification (NCBI taxonomy): domain Eukaryota; kingdom Viridiplantae; phylum Streptophyta; class Magnoliopsida; order Caryophyllales; family Nepenthaceae; genus Nepenthes; species Nepenthes mirabilis. The sequence goes on along the minus strand of JAODPA010131130.1, from coordinate 15,437 downwards.
GCGAAATTTCATGGTGTCCCCAAGACCATTGTCTCAGATAGAAATACCAAGTTTCTTAGCCACTTTTGGAGACGTTTATGGAAGAGGATCCACACAAACTTGTGCTATAGTAGAGCTTATCATTTTCAAATGGTTGGGCAAACCGAAGTGATAAATCAGACACTGGGAAATTTACTTTGAGCATTATCTTCAAACGACCCAAACAATTGGATTCGACTCTTTCGCAAATGGAGTTCTCTTATAATTACGTGGTTAATTGCTTCACTGGGATGAGTTCATTTGATGTGCTATACGGTAAGTCACCACTACATTATATAAATTTTACTCCTATACTGAATCCAACTTTGTTTAAAAGGGCCAAAGACTTTGTGTCATTTATGGCCAAAATTCATCAAAAGTTATGAAAGAAGCTCAAAGAGAGTAACACACGATATGAAAGAGCGGTCAATATTTATCAACGGGTTACAATTTATAAAGAAGGAGATCTTACGTGGGTCTTTTTGAAGAAAGAACAGTTTCCCTTGAGTACTTACAACAAACTCAAAAAGAAGATTGGTCATTGCGGAATTTTCAAGAAGATCAATAACAATGCTTATCAGATTGAACATCCTCCGCATATCAACACACATTCAACCTTCAATGTGTAAGATTTGACTCGATACTATGGTGACTTGAATGTAAACTAGTGGTTGAGTTCCTTCTTACCCAAAGAGAATGATGTAGTCCATGACCCATCAGTAAAGCAGTCCACTTAAAGTACAAGGTCTACCCACTGTGGCCCACTAAGGACATATTTTGATAATATTTATTTATTAGTTAGTTGATAATATTTTAGGTGGGAGATATCCCATTAATAGTTATCTTTTAGGTAGGAGATTTGTCTTAATTAATTTGGTTGGAAAGATATTACATTATAGGTATGTTAGATTTTAATTCTGATAGTTGTTAGACAAATTGAATATTCTATTTAACACCATTAAAGTTGGAAGTAAAATTTAGATTTGAGAATATAGAAATACAAGTTCAGTGAAGCTCGAAGATCACTCTATTTCTTTTCTTGTTGTGAATTTAAGTTTTCGCTCACTAATTGCTATTCCTCTTATCCGCTTACTCATCACCCATATTGTTATGTAGGAGATGGTGATGATTTATTGCCAACTCATCATACAATTGAAGTTGGGTCCTCCTATGATGAAGAAGAAATCAAATGTGGTGAATTTGACAATTTTTTTGAATAAAATAAAATTGGTACTAAAATAGAAGTTGAGAATAGAATTGGAAAAAAAAAAGGTGAGAAGTTGAGCATATTTTTTGATATTTTCCCCAAATTTTATTTACTTACCCAAGCAAATTAAAAAAGAAAGGAAACTTGTTAAGTCATTAAACAAGTAAACAACAAGTACAACATCAGTGTTTACAGTAATATATACAAGATATAGATGTGCACAATCCTCTACAAACTTCACATGAATGTGTTGTAGTGGGAATGTAGGATTGTATTCTGACAGTTCTTGCAGATATCATACCACAACTTTCTTATGATTGTTCTCCTCTGACTGGGGCCAACGGGATTGCCTCTTCAGCATTCTGAGCAATGTTAAAAAAAGATGGCTTTGCCGCCCCATAATAAAAGAAAGCCATAATCTTTGATAATTGATCTGCCGTTCTAAGTGCTGAAAAACCCAGAAAGGAGGAAAAAGAAGAGAAAAAATAACTTAACTGCATTCAGTCTGAAGAGGAGGGCGCTGTAAGGAGGGGAGGTTGGAGGTAGTTATGCAAGTGAAAAGGGTTACCTTTTCATGTATTAATGAGCAAAAAAGCATTACCTTTCTCACGGTACAATATCTTCCCCGCTTTAGTGAATATAAGTTCTGGGAAAACGGATACTTGTAGGGCTGAGACCAAATCATGCTCAACCACTGCATCAATTGCAACACACTGTACATGAATGCAAAGGAAAGTTAGAATTCCTTTTCTTATTATATTGACTACGGAAGTCCAAATGGGAAAAAGAGGGAGGAGGGAAAAAGGAAAAGAATCTCTTACCCTGGGTGAAGGTAGCCTGCAATTCCATATTATATTTACAGCTTTCTCTAATTCATTCCAACACCTTTCGTTTTCCTTTGGCCTTAACGAATCAGAGTTTCAATCAGATGATAAAACAGTCTAATGATTGCAAATAAATATGGTAGACATGGTGAGTTAGGACGATATAGTCAACAAATAAAAGGACAACAAGGGTATATGTAGTCTTTCATTAGCTCAAATCAAAAACGGAAAAACTACCAATTTAGCCCATCAGAGGCCAATATACAACTCAGAGTTGTATTTCAAGAAAATTGAAAACTAATCAAATAACACGCTACTGTAAGACATTTGATGTCAATATTTCATACAATTCACTTGCAAGGTCCTGTATGTACTTTGCAGAGTCAACTCAGAGTTTCCTATAGCATGCACGAATAAGAAATTGGGTACGAGTAAAATTTACAACAGACTCGATGCCAAAAACCTAGAAAAAGTTGTTACACCACTATCAAGAGAGGAAGGAAATTTAACAAAGCAAATTGCATTCAATGACGTCCATGAGAAAAAATTTGCAGGAGCATTTTTATAGTCTATCTAAAGGAGAAGGATGTTAAGCCACTAAGAGCAATGGGGAGAGTCCACACGCAAAGAACTAGTCATTTACAAGTTTGCTGTCACAACTTGGTAAACCCTTCACTTTACAAACACAAAACAAATCTTTCCCCAAGAAAAAAAAAAAATTTACCCTGTACTATTCAGCAAAAACTGAAATGTAATCGACTAGAAATCTATTGATGCAAATTAGGCATTTCAGAAAGAATGAAGATAATTGTGGTTGTTTTAAAAGTTACTAGCAGGTTGTCAATTACTGATTAGTCAGCTCTTGTTTTATATCAATAAAGAAAAAAAATGGTTTCTATGAGGTAATATTAAATGTATGACTCAAAGTCGCTAAATCCAATTATTCTCAGTCTCAAACAATTAATAATCCAAGTCCCACAAGTCTAATAAGGTTTTTGTCTATGCTTCTGGAAGAATGAATGAAAAACTTTCCTTGTCATTAGTTTTCAGGCTGTTAGCACTATTAAACTATAATATCAACTAGTCTTCAAAATCACTTGTCAAAGAATAGTTCATTCATCAGCGTAGTATGGTTCCATGTCTGTCAAGAATTTGGCCCAAGAGTCCATATGCTTAGGTAGAACTTAGAAGTGTGAAAAAAAGGTGAGGGAATAATGTCTAAGGTAGTTCAGATACATGATATAGAGGTCAAATAACATAACTGTGTGGAAAGTTAATTGTGGTTGTAGGAAAAAAATGAGAGGCAGGCACAGGGAAACTTCAAGTGAAGTGATAAGATATAATTTAAAGTTTTTTTTACTGTCCAGAATATTGCACATAATCTAATAGAATAGCGAAAGCAAATTCACAAAGCAACCTCTACTTAAGGCTTTGTTATTATTGTTGTTCATCATTAACTCCAATAGATTAAACCTATGATAATCCCGTCATTTCAAAGGCAACAAACCTCACCATCTCGGAGAAGCAAAAGTGAAGAAAAAGATGGCTTCCTATTTCAACCATTAAGTACCGAAAAGATGCATGCCTATTTCATGTGATGCTTGAATATATGAGATAGCTACAAAATCTTACAATCTATACGCATAAAAATGAACATAGGATATTTCGTGGAAAATTTCTCTCAACCATGGGAAAAAAATATGGACATTGCATCCAACAATAATCTCTACTATTTCTCAGTTTCTGGTTGCAATAACCCCTCAAACACATCGGTTATACAACACATTACAAGTGCAAAGCCAAATATAGAATGAACACGACAGAGCAATTGAGTAAAACACCAAATAGATATTACACCACATAATATACTCTAAACTACTGAAAATTAAAACACAAATCGAAGTCCAAATAAGTGGCAATAGATTCCTCTTTTTCCTTCTCCTTTTTCTCTCTCTAAAGCAACCCTCTTGTGATGGAATAAGCAAACTCTCATTTTGCAAAACTACACATTTGCACTCAATTTATAAAAAACGGTGTAATGCTCAAGCATTCCTAACCTGAAATCTTTTGCAAGGTTATCGGTTTAGCCAATTTCACATAGATTTCTTGTGAAAATCTTTACCAAGATTTCACAACAGCAACTCTATGCGTGAACCTCATGTGAAATTCCCTACAACATTTTCACATGAAATTCTCTATCACCATTTTGCTCGAGCAATCCATCAAATGACCATCCGGAAACGAGTTATATGCCTCAAATTGGAGTGACCCATCCCAACATACTTCGTCGTCAAACCACCTGAATTTCCATAAACTCATTGAACTGCCTTGAGACACACAAAATCAACAAATGGATAACATTCATCCCACGCATTTTGAATACTTTGGGAAAAAGAAACCCCATAATGTTTATTAGAACATCCAGTGCACCATCCGAACTCATCAACACCACATATTCACTATCAAGATGATTTTAATTCCACATAAATTTCCACACTCCGATTCCCACTAAAGGCCTCTCCTTTCAACCTGAAACAAGAAGGCCCACTCATACAAGCTGAATTTTCATTGCATACCCACAGCCTCCCCATAAAATTTACAAACAATCTGAACAAGTCTAGAGACAACTGATTTATGTAAATGAAATAGAGGGAGGAAATAGGTAGGCAGATTACATAAATTGCTTTTGATGAAAGTGATTCTACCACCTTTAGAGATGTTCCCATGCACATAGCAAGTTTCTTCAAATCTCTCAATCACAGGTTTCCAAATCCCCTACAACCTAGAGAAAGACGTATAAGGACATGGTCTCACTTGGTAGGCAACCCAGCCAAATAGCCAGTCAAGACATATGGTCATAGTTACAACCACCAACACCTCAAACCTAATCAAATTCTTCTATAACTAGGGGCAGGATGTAAAATCTAGCAAAGTACTCCTTAAATAAAAAAATAAAACCTATTAATGTCGGCGTTACAAAATACTTTCGTACCATTCATAAAATGTAGGCACAAATATGCTCCTAAATCCTAATTGCTTTTCACCAATCAAGAACTCTTCCTAGGAACCCCCAGCACTTATCATGAAATAACTCATATAAGTACATCCATCATGAGATGGAAGAAAACCTTGCCACTCCACCACCTTTTGTTTTCCTATGTATCCCCCTCTTCTTTAAGCTTCCTTGGGGTTGCTATTTATTGTTATTGCTGGTTGTAAGCCTCATCTTCCTTTGAATATTTTAGCTCCACATTTATGTTGTTTTACTCTATGCAAGATTATTTGTTTTCAAAAAGGTGGAGTTGTGCCTCCATTACTGAGAATGTGTTTGTTGTCTATTAGTGACAAATCTTTTTTTTCGATGAGATTTGTTGATACTGTTGATATATAATCTCATTTGAAGATATGTTTCCAAATACTATTAGCATGTTTGTAAGTCAATCTCATTTTAAAACTATAGATTATGTATGTTTAGAAAATGATCTCATTGTAGATGCCATTTGGCTTTGTATTAAAAAGAAGCTTCATTTCCCATTAAAAAAAAAGTATCACACATTGGATTGATATAAGATAAATTCAAAGATTGGTCTTTTCTAACAAATACATTCTTTTTCCACTAGAGCAAAGTCAACAGCTAATGTGTTCTGATTATCATAAATTACTTTCCCTGTTAACTACAACTTTCAACATTAACTTTGTGTGGGATAATTCTAAAACAAGTGGTGTTGGCATTTAATCCCATACGGAGGAGGAAGGATTTATTTGGAGCAAGAAGAAACTTGAAAAGAGACTTATACTTGAATTGGGGGGGGGGGGGTGTGCATTTAAAATTTTAAACATCAATGTAACTCATATTAAAAATATTTAAAGAACAATTCAATACACAAGGCTTCCCACATTGCAAATATTAGGAATGATAGATTGTATCTAACCTTGAGCCCTATAATTTTACACCATGGTATCGCAGTGTCATAAGCATACCATCAGCAAATACAAAGATCGTCTTGGCACAAAGTTGTATAATAATAGTCACACTGCATGTTGTGGCCTGTATTTAAATCTGAGTTCAACCCTGCATTGCAGAGAAGTTGACTCCTTAATTTTCTATGTCACAATGAAACAACCTTATTGTTAAGCCGAGGTTTATTGCTGTATTTTCAATAAAACTTCTAACTTTCCATTTTCAAAGCAAAGAGAGAGCCAGGAGACACTACATCCACTTTAATCCTCCATTTAGAAATCAAATCACCCATGGAAATACCCACAAGCTCACATGCTTTTAATTTAAAGGGGAGCTTCTTTCTTTTGATAACTGTGGTATAGAGAAACATACGAGTATTATTAAGAAACTTGTTTAAGGGTTTCTAGAGCTATTTAATCTTTAGTATAAAACTGAAATTTAAGATTTAGTGTCACGAGCACATCCCAAAGATATTTTGATAGTTGAATATTCATTTCTTCTTTCTTTCATAAGCACATCCATTTCTAAGCAAGGTATGAAATACAGAACTAAATAAAAGCAGTGTCCCAAAGCCCCCATGTTAATGATCCCAATCTGACTCTGACACTATTGTATGGTTTGGTTTCAGTCTGTGAAGGACAAGTCAATTATTTGGAGGCTCCAAACCGTTCTTTATAAATCCCTGAGATCCCCATTGCTTGGAACACTCACACCTTTAGCATTGTAGAACTGAACAGAACACTGGTAATTATGGTTGCTGCTGGTGGAAACAGAAGATGAAAAAAGGCCTAATATTATCAAATTGCAACTGAATAAAGAACACAAACATGGACCACTAGATAGAAAAAGCCTGAAACTGAACTGCGTCTTGCATTATGCTAAAATTAGAATATCAGATCATACATTAAACCATGATAAGGAACAAAAGTGGCAAAAATGAACCTTTTATAACGGTTATGTACAAGAACAATCAATGGGCTGATGTCCTTAAGTACAGTCTCTTCCCATTCAGCAGTAGTTATGTCTTTGATTGGACGAATATAATTATCATCTTGCCACACTAGCTCCTTGTCACTGTCATAATTATCATCATCATCCTTCCTTACATTCTTAATAGTAATTTTGTTGAAGAATTGGCCCAAATTAAATCCCCATCCATCAGCATCCTCAGGCCATTCGGGATCATCCTCCTCCACAACAAGGGGATACTCAGCTAGAAGTTTTTGCATCTTTATCCTTCTCTCCTCAGGATCCACCTCCTCTACTACCTCAGGACTCCTATCAATCACTTCTCTAATCTTCTTTCTCCATTCGCGTCTCTCCTCTTCATCCATGACACCATCCTCATCATCATTTTCCCTAGATTCTTTATCTCCCTCATTCTTTCCATCGTCAAACTGTAGTCCTCCTGCAATTCTAGCAGCTCTAAATCCAGATCTTCCAATATGCCCCTGATTTTTGGACAAAGTAGGGTCTTAGACTTTCTGCAAATATAAATGGTCACAGTGAATTTGGAATGACATAGAAAGCATACCAGTGAAGGAAGCTTCAGAAACTTGGGCAACGAAAGGCAAAAGTGCTCCTCCCGTCCAGAGGAATCAAAACAGATCCTGTTTTCTTTTTGTCTAAGTAGTGAAAGACTGGAAGCCGGAGAGACCTTGAAGACATTCTCCATCCAAGGAAACAAGAAACACTTGAATCTTGTTATGTATTCTAGTGTCATCCTACAGACTACAGTCATTCAAATTTTAGAAATTAGAACACAGTGAGAGAAATCAGATAGTGCAACATTGAGAACTAAATCATAGGAAGTCAAGAATTAAAGAAATTAAAACTTCAAGAGGGAGCAGAAGAAAAGTTCCTATGATATCATCCTTATTTCATTACAAGCCTCACCAAATAACATATACCACCACAGCAAGACGAATAATCAGATAATGAGTGAGTCCAAATTACACTTTCAGCTTTCTCACATGCAGCGTATTGAATTCTTTAAAATTCCAAAAAAGGGGTCTAGAGAAATAAATAGGATATGTTCTACAAATGAATACTTTATTAATTTTCACTTTAAGCATTTGGCACATTCCATTCAAAAATGTTTCCGATTGGAATAGCAACAAACCACATCCTAAAACTTATTTCAATTTCTTGCCGAGCCAAAAGTTGTGTGTAAGAATCCTAATTTCCGAGTTTTAGCTCCTAGGTAGAAGGATTAAATTATTATCCTAATACATCAAATGATAGAAATCGCTCAGATAACTAGAGTTAGGATATATGTAATGGAACCTATGTCGATAAAGTCATCTGTTCATTAATATATGTCAGCATATAATATCCTTCCTGATTTAGAAAATTTACCCTTAATATTAGACTGATTAATATTTTCTAAATTAAGCTAATTGATGTACTTTGTGCAATTACTTATAGTTTCCTTTTTGTGTAGCTAACCTCATAGCCATAAAGAAAAGGTCTATTGTACAGTTTACACACAGAAATTACAGAAACTCTTCTTTATTTTTCTCTTAATATTCTAATATGATGTCAGAGCACATTTAACAAACCTATTGAGATCAATGATTTTTTTATCTGAAAATTCATCCCATTTTCGGCGCCTACATATCTTCTCAATGATGTTGAGTTATCAGATCCTAGTTTGTAGACTCCATCGCATCTTCAATGAAGGCGGTTTCTATGCTTTGTCTGGCACTGCATCTCCAGCATCCACCACAACAATGCCAGGCTTAGCTTCCCAAAGAGGTTCTCCGGTTTCAGATCTGCATCAGTCATGGAACTCAGATCCAGGTTTATTAGCTCTAGATCTGTGTTCTGCATCCATCATCGGCCTCACCTCTGTGTTAACTGGCTCTGGAAATTCACTGGCTTGTCATTTTCTCTGTTCAGCATTGATTCCATGATCTTCGAACCCATCGTTACTGCTACAATTCTAGGCAAAGGTGACAACTTAAACGCAGCGTTTGAAGATTCTTGGTTCTAAAATGCAACACTTCAACTAACTGGAGAAATTGTTGCCCGCTACTAAAATGCAACATCCAATTGATTCTATTCATAAAACACATCATTTTGAACTTCAAGCACAGGCCTCCTTATCTCCTTCAAGCCCCACAATTGCAAAAACACTTTTTGGCCCACTCCAGGTTTTGGACCCAGCCCAAATCAGATGACACTTCGCAGGCCCAGTCTTCAAACCAACCTCCCACATGGACCTTGACCCACAGCCGCCACCGAAAAACACCAACAACCATTCGAAAACTTTCTTCAGGAACTTTTTCAGTGAGGTTCCGACCTATCCAGTTTCCAATCCTAGTTCTCACCATGTCTTCGGTTTCTCCTCATTTAGTCAGCATTATTATTTTCTACTATGTCTTCCTTAAATGATATACTCACCCTATAAAGATTATTTTGAACGGTACCAACAACAATGCTTGGGCCCAACAATTGTTTGTTTTTTAGACTGGTTGTAGACATAGCAGATTGTCACAGAAGCAAAACCAAAATTCATAAAAATAGACAATGAAACACCGAAAAAATTCGACAAATGCCTTAAGGAATGGGAAAGAACTCACTATAAGATACTTTCCAGATTTATTAACACATTTGTTCCTTCCATTCAAAGTATACTTTGTAAATTTCAGAATGCCAAACTTGTTGGGGATTTTTTTGCCAATCGATGCAACTGCTCTAGTGATGCTTCTCCCTAGTTTTAATTGGAATCTAAACTTTATCAAATGCGCCAAGAGTCTGGCTAGACAATTATTGAGTTTCATTCTCAGGTTAGTAACCTTTGGGATCAACTTTCTTATATCGATTCGGCATTTGTAGATGATCAACTCTTTGTGGAATACCAAGGTCATCATTAGTTCATTCAATTTATAATAAACATTTGTAATGATTTTAAACATGCTAGAGCATCTCCGTTCCATCGCTCACCTATGTCTACACTTGACATTTCTCCCATAGAGCCTATTTTTGAGGAGACTCGACAAATTATGCACCATCCTCTGCACCCTTGTCTCTTACTGCAGTTAGCCTTAAGGCAACTGTCAACCAACATTAGCCTAGCACTTCTACTGTACTAATCATATCTTCAGGTTTATCTTCTTCCTAATTTATCAACTCCGCCTCCTATAATTACACAACCTTTAATTCTTCCTTAATTTCATATAAGACCGCTTCAACTCCCGTCCCTCGTACATATACTACAAATGGTTCTCATATACTTGTCGATCATGTTAATCATATATCTATCCCCAACTCTTATATTCCGGATATTTATCATGTTCTAAACTTGCCTTTAATTCTTACATTTGTTGGTCAACTTCTTGAATATAATCTTAACTTAACATTTTTTTATAAATGTTGTAGTATACAAGACTAGAACATGGGCCAGCTCATTGGGACAGGGTGTAAAGTTAGTCTCCTTTTACAGCATACATCTCTACGTTTTCCACGTTTATGTCCAACCATAATGTTGTTAAAGCACAAGGGGGATTAAGGCACTATGGGCCCTAGGGACCAAGGCACAAAGTGCAGGCTCAGGCCTAATGAACGTGAGATACTCATTTATGAATTAAGTATATATGATGTCCTTGTAATAACCACGATGCAATTGATAAAAAAATGGTGACAATAAATAACCACAGCTTTCTACGAATACACAAGAAATAAAATTCATTAATAAATCTAAACTATTGTCCTCAAGATACTCATAGGAAGCACTAATATTTATCATTATCACCAAATAAAAATTTATTTTGTTCTCATTCCTTACTTATCTGCTCGAATGGCCTTTTCATTTTTATATGTCTCTCTAAGTTCGAATTTTCATCATTTACAAACTCCAACTGATTAGCTCTAGAGGCGTTTATTGTTCAAGGTTCACAAAATTTCCCAATTTAGTATAATGTGTATCCTCATTTACACAAACAATTTTAATAACAAAATTCTTTACCAAATAATCATCCTCAAATACAAATTTATTATCATTATTATAGTCTTTATCTATTCTTTTAATGAGTCACTCATACTTTAATTAATCCCAATTTTACGAATGCCATGTTCGTATTTAAAGTAACTATCGAATATAATAATAATCTAAAAAGAAAATTTTGCATTGTTTTTTGAGAAAAAAATTATGAGGCACTCTAGGGGCATAACTTGACTCTTAACAAAAAGTGCACTTTAGAGCCTAGGCATGTGTCACTAGGGATGAATCTAGCATAGATATATTGAGGCTCTAAGCTTCAAACCTCGAGCCTAGGTGCACCTTTAACATCACTGTTCCACTCATTTGTTGCTATTGTCACTTTCAGTCTCTGACACAATTAACTTGTCATGCCTATTTGCCTTATTTGCCTCATATTCAATCCTTTGTCTCTCATGGTTACTTAGAAAATATTACTTTTGACTTTTTTGATTGTGTGTCTTATTGCTTAGGCAAGTAAACAATTGTATATTTTAATAAAAGTGATTCTTTGACTTCCACACCTTTTGATTTGGTTCATTTTAATATTTGGGGTCTCACTTCTATTCCTACTAGGGGCGGGTCTCTTTGCTTTGTTATATTTATTAATGATTACTATCACTATACATGGACTTCTCTTTTCCATGATTGATCCAAGCCACTTACTGCTTTTCGTAATTTTAAGCAAATGATAAAAACTCAATCTGATCACACAATCAAAGTCTTCCGTTCCAATAATGTTATAGAATATATCTCTACCTTATTTCTGAAAAAACTTTAACAAACATATGCTATGTCTCATCGATCATTTTCTACACTTCCTAACAAAATGGTTGTGCTTACCTTAAGTATCATCACATTCTTGACGCTGTTTGTATTCTCCTCTCTACTTTTCCTAAATCGTTTTTGGGAGAAACCGCCTTTACAGCCTTTTACACTATTAATCAGGTTTCATCTCCTGCCATTCAAACCAATTTCCATGTGAGCATTTCTATCAAAAGATACCTGATTATTCTCTTTTAAACGTTTTTTGTTGTGCTTATTTTGTCTCATTCTCTCTTCATGAACATACCAAATTTGAACCTAGTTCTCATCTTTGCTACTTCATTGGTCATAGCATTGAACACAAAGACTATCGATGCTATATTTCCATACACAAGTGTCTTTGTCTTTCCAAGAATATTCAATTCTAGGCATGCAAATTCTTCATGATGACTCTCCACACCATTCTAACACTTCCTCTTCATCTTTGATTTTTACTGATCCAACATACATTACTTCCCAAACTTTTCGTTTGATGTAAGTCATGTAAATTCATTCAATGATCATCTCAGGACTGCTCCTCCTAAGTCTAGATATTCAACTAATCCCGTCATCACAACAATGCCTTTAGAGTCTTCCTCCACTCTTTATATTTGTTGCTCTAGTGGGGAAAAGCTCTTCCTACCCATCTTCATGACTATCACTATTTTTCAACTCTCAATACTCTTCATGAGCCTCACAATTGTCACGAAATATGCTCTGATCTTCTTAATAACAAGCTATGTCCAAAGAGCTTGATACTCTTCACAAGACTCATACTTGGGGTTTGGTTGATCTATCTCCCAGTAGGACTGCAATTAGGAATAAATGGGTGTATAAAAGAAAAATCAATTCTAATGGTTTGATAATACGCCATAAAGATTGTCTAATGCCCAGGGCTTTACTGAAAGTATGGCATCAATTATGATGAGACATTCATTCCTGATGCATGCATCACTTCTATTCGAACCCTTCTGGTTATGGCCACTAGATGTCAAAGGCCTTTATTTCAAATGGATGTGAAGAATGCCTTTTCACATGATGACTTAGGATGTGTATATAAAACTTCAACCTAGTTATCCTTATTTTCCTAGAAAGATGTGTCATCTTTGATAAGCATTGTATACGCTTAAGCAAGCTTCTCACGCTTGGTTTGCCAAATTCAACTCTATTATTTCATAACTTAGGTTTGACTTTAGTCCTCATGACTCTATCCTTTTTACTCGCAGTACTAACACCGATATCACTATTCTATTTCTTTATATTGATGACATAATCATTATTGGTGATGATACTTTTGGCTTTCTTGAACTTAAATATTTATTGGGTCAGTATTTTGAAATAAAGGATCATGGCTTTATTTGTCACTTTCTCGTGCTTGAAGTATCTCCCACCTTTGATGGTTACCATTCAATACAAGCAAGGTATAACTCTGGTCTCTTTTCTTATGCTAGTCTCACTAATTGTAAGGCAGCTAGTAATCCTCTTGATACTACCGTCAAACTTTATAGTATTAATGGCAAGCTCCTTTAGATGTTATCCTTTATTGCCAACCGGTTGGAAACCTCATATTAGACCTAATATTGATTATGTTGTACATCTTGTTAGTCAATTTATATTAATTCTACATTTTGTTTATTATACAGCTTTTCTTCATATTCTTCATTATGTTAAGGGATCTTGTTCCATGGGTTTCACTTTGCCTCTCACTCTTTACTAGAGCTCTAAGTTTATTCTAATATTGATCGACGGTCCACCACTAATAGGTGGTCCACCACTAGTTTTCTATTCTTATCGGGGATTCTCTCGTTTCTCGATGTAATAAAAAGCAAGCCATTATTACACGTTCTAATACTAAGGTTGAGTATCGTGCTCTTATTGATATTACCTCTAAGCTTCTTTGGGTTCATTGGCTTTTGCAAGATATGGGTGTTCCTCAATTATGTTGTGCTTTTATTTATTATGACAATTATAGTGCTATTTAGATTGCTCATAATGATATATTTTATGAATACATAAAACACATCGATATCGATTGTCATTTTGTATATCATCGACTTAAGGAGGGTACAATTTGATATCCTCAGCACGACCTTGAGTTTGTGGAGGAATGTTAGCACATCATATACTATCGTTCCTAATTTAGAATACTCACCCTTAATATTAAGCTAATTGATATATTCAGAATTTGGCTAATTGATGTAATTTGTGCAATTGCTTTTAGTTCCCTTTTTATGTAGCTAACGCCTTCCCTATAAAATGACGGTCTATCATACAGTTTCCACAAAGAAATTACAGAACCTCTTCTTTATTTCACTCTTTATATTCTAATAGCACTAAGAAGCTTCTTTCATCCGTTATAGGAAAATTAGAAAATCTAGCTGCAAAGCCAACTGACAGTGAGAACTGACGAATGACATCAAGTGCAATATCTAAATGCTGTGCACTTATTTTGGAGATGTTGAAGTAACCTAAGACCGAAAAGAAAAGGAAACAAACTACTGAAACTGAAGACCCAACAAGAGAAAAATACATATTCAAAATCATAATGTGGTACTGAGCAAGGGATACATTGCTTCTCCGTCAATGGGAATTGGACAATTATTTCAGCAAATTCCTCAGACAGACCGCTGCATTGTGAAGTGTACCAAGGATAATGGAAGGACTTGAGATTCAAGAATCGCAGCTTTCTATTCGGATCAAAGCTGAAAAATCTGAGACTGTGTTTTATATTTGCCTCCAGTTGATAATGGTAATTCAAAAGTTAAAATCTCACACTACCCCGCCACCAATATCGCCGAAACCGGAATTTTATTCTCCAAAAAATGAATTCTAAGAAAAAGATTTAAAAAAAAAACAATGATTAAATGAATAATTCCAGTACAATTGTTTACATTCCATACGAAGTAGACATGTGAATAGTTGGAAAAAAAGAAAGGAAAAAACATAGAAATACTTAATACTATCAAGAGTGGCAATAAACCCAAGCAGCCGACGAAGTACCTGATATGCCGCAGCTAGCTTGCCAATGGAGTGTCGGCTACTGCGAGAGAGGGGTGGGGGGGTGGGGGAAGAGCTTTTGCGGTATGCTATTTGATAGAATGCTATGTGCTGCCTTCGCAGAGGTGCTGCCTGCTGCAATCCACAACTGCTTTCGGCTCCTGCAACTGGAAAAGGACGGATAGCGGCCAGGTCGTCATTTAGGCTTCATTTCGTTTTGAAGAACTTCAAATCTCCGGCCAGAGAGTGGGGAGGTCCAAGTACTCTTCAACACATAATATTAAGAATGCATATGAAATGAACAACATAGCATAGACCTGTCCTTTCTCAACATATGTATTTAAACAAACACTTCGTTTGGGCATAAAATATCTGTAAATGACTTCTTAAATTTGCAGTCAAATCTCAGGGCTCAAGACTAGATAAGCGATGAAAACTACCAAGATGGAGTACGGTAGTGGTAGAGAAAATCTTTGGATAAGTGGTGAAATGTGTGGAAACAAAAATACTTGATCCGAGTACATTAGCACTACTTTTGAAAAGTATCATATCTAATGATTTTATTAAAACGGTTTCTTTGGAATAATAATAACTTATTGATATTCAATCATTAAAATTAAAACAGTCAATAAAATATTTAATATT
>JAODPA010131129.1:0-16853 GCA_025585075.1 Nepenthes mirabilis | reverse complement strand
TCTCTCTCTCCGTCTTTCCCATATTTCCATACTATTTCTCTTATGAAGTAAAATCCTCATCTTATCAAATCGCCCCTATCAAAAATCCTGTACGTATCACTCAAATCTGTATTTATAGTTCGTCGAATGCTCCTAATTTTTATTGAATTTCAGCGGCTTTTTTTTTTCCTCGATTGGCTTATCTAACCAGACTAAAAGAGCGACTGTGTCAATTTTTTTCATAGGATACGTGTAAGTATTCGCGATTTTAAGTTTTTAGAAATGCGATAAGTTTCATGTTTGACTGTCTGAGCATGCAATCCGTTAGTTGATCCGACGTCGAAGGTGCATATCAGTTAGAATTGTTCGCTTTGCTATCTATTTGCTATTTAGTTATGTATTTTGATGCAATGGATATGAATTCGAGATTGTATGCGAGGAAAAAGGCTGTGGATGTTTGATGCAATTTGTCTTTATTGGTCCAGAGATTAAAGGAATGATCTTGGAGTTGGGCAATTTTACCTCCTCAATGTGGCAATTTCTGTATTGGAAACGAACTATTTTAAGTATAGTAACGAACATTTGATTATCCGGTGCTTGAATTGCAGATACAGTAAACCTGGTTGCCATTTACCTTCCATTTAGGGATTTGGGTCTAGAAATAGTTAAATGGAGGAGGAAAAGAAGAAGACTAAATACTGGAAGAAGAAAAATAAGCAGACAAAGACCAAAGATGAATTTCCTTCTTCTGCTGCCAAGGCAACTCCTCAGGATCAGAATGATGGGTCCAAGAAGGATCATCAGAGACAATGTAGTGAAATCGCAGATGTTCAAGACAATGGTGGTCACTGTGTTATTTCCATGAATGAAGTAAGTTAATTTAGCTAATTGGGCATCTTGCCATGGCTGATGATGGTGGTGTCTGGTTTTTGTATTTTATGCTCACTGATGCTTGAACCACTTGCAGCTTCAAGGAGCATTTTTTGCTTTATTAGCTTTTTTGAGATATGGAAATATTGTTTACTTTCTGCTGGCATGATCATGAAAAAGTTTCAAAGAAGGTTCTTTAGGGAGCATCAGAATCCTTATTGGATTTCAAAACTTAGCTGAGCCCAATAATTCCATTTTTGTAAGCTCCTCAAGATTTTAGTCATATAAGACTTGATGAAATTGTATCTGTTGCCAGAAATTATTTGCATTTTCTTCATGCTTGCCTGATTTTTGATCCTTCGATATATTGGTCACTCGATTCTGTCGTAACACAGACAAGGGCAGGTAGAATAATATGCTAAATTCTATATGGGAAGAATCTTTAATCATCAGGGTTTATGGAGAGGTTGACTATGAAATTTGCCAGCAGTGATGCTATCATGAAAAATTATAAGAAAATTGAGTCACAATTGCAATTATGTTGTCACATGATGACGGAATATTGTAATTTGGTTGGAGATTGGAGTAAAAGAAATTGCATAAAAAAATAAATTTCTCGCCAGGAAAAAGGTTGTAGGACAAATTTGCTATGCTGTAAAAGTTCTCAGGCAAAATGCAGTGTAAGCAACCCATTCACAGAACCACAGTTACTGAGTAGCCATGGTATTAATAGATAATTGTGAATCAGATCTGCAATTGTACATCAGTTGTCTAGTGGGCTAATATCATCCTCTTCGTATTAATAATATTTGTATGGGAACTGTGTTAAAAATGCCCATTTTCGATCTATTTCCTGGTCATCCAAATAACCAATTAAGATGAGCACGTTTGAAGATGTGCATTCGTGTTCATTGAAGTTTGACTTGCTTGTTACATCGGAGTTGAAATGTTTCACAGGCTGTTTTTTTTTAGTTTGGTTTTGCATGATATAACCGCCCTTCAACTAATATGAACATAGAAATGATGGTGATTGGTTTGTGGAGAATCCCCCCCCCCAAAAAAAAAAGCTATGGTTGTACTTGGTATTGAAGAGATATTAATGATGGATTATAGTATACTGACCTCTATGAATTGCAGTAAAAAAATGTCTATATACTGACCACTATTTCTCTGGCGTATCGCCTTCCTGTTCTATCTATGGTTTTTAGTTTTCTTCACATTTGTGTTTTGTAGTTGGTTTTAGCTGAAAGTGAAAGGCAATGTTGGTTGGAAAAGGAGGTGAGGTCTTCTAGATTGATCAACATTTATTGGCTTTTCCATTTTTGAAATTTTTAAGTCAGTTTGTTGCATCTCTGTTTATCATTTTTGTGTTTGTAGGCTAGTTTGCAAGAGATGATCAAACAACTTCAAAATGAAAAGGATTCACAAATCCACAGAGAGGTATTGGATCTTATATTACAAAAGAGATTGGCGAGGCAATAGTGAAATGTTACATATGATAGATCAGTAGTTTTCAGGTTGTAACTTATGTATCTCTTTTCTACGTGGATTGGATTATTGACTGGTTTTCAATTGGATGATTTTTCAGGCTAGTCTAGAGATAAAAATTCTACAGTTGCAAAGCGAAAAGGACTCCTGGCATCATCAGGAGGTGATATTGTTCTCCTTAATTACTTTATATTGAATTTAGAAGGATTAACCTTGGGAATAACAAAAGTGCTGCCTCCTCATAAATAAGTGGACAACCAGCATTTAGCGCTCTACTATATATATATACTTATACTATTAGCAATGCTTGCAAAATGCATGAGCATGTGAATTGCTACTAAATTAGGATTTAGGAAACCGCATCTTTGGGGACAGTTCTGTGTGACAATATCGTCTTATGTGCTACTGTAGATTTCTGTGAAAACAAATAATCAAATCAGTATTGAGCGCAGGGCAGCTTGGAGCAGGAAATAACTCAGTTGTTACAGGAGAAGGCTGCATTGAGTGTGGAGGAGGTTGGAGTTTTTCCGTCGCCAAGCTTAAATACTAACAGTTGATTTCTTTGCTTCGGAGTTCAAAATATGTATTTCTTGTTTTATTATATATAGTATCATTAATCTGTGGTACAATCCTTATCAGAAAAAATTGCAGGAAAAAGTTAGACAATTTGAAAGGGAGAAAGTTCTTTGGGTTGAAAAGGAGGTAGGATCTTTATGTATACTGGAAATGACTTTGCAATTGGTCATCTTAATTGTTGCATTGTAAACATTAGCAAATGATGTTGTTTTAACCTTGGTTTTAACAGAACTCAAGCAAGGGAATGATTGCCAGTCTGAATGATGATAAAACAAGGCTGCAGATTCAGGTATGTGCAGCACTGTTTCTAAATGATTTATACTTGGTCTGGTTAATATTCTCAAAGATCTCTATCTGTTTCATTATCTATGCTTTCAACCTGTTGTTGATAGTTGGGTGAGTTAATTGTTTGCTAGTATCAGATGGAATTTCTGTTTACTGAATTGTCTTGCCTGTTTCTTGTTGGATGTGCTTCATCTTATAGCCCTTGTTGGCGAGTAGAGAAACTTACTATTGCATCCATTTCATGATTTTATTCCTTAAAAAGGCAGCCCAACGAAGGAGGCTCCCGCCTGGTGGGGTCCGGGATGGGTGTGTCAAGTATATGTCTCCTTATCTCTTATCGTAGAGAGTTTATCTCCATGCAAATGCGTACATCTAATCCTCCAAAAACCTAGCAATTAGGAGTTTTGTGTACTGAGCCGCTCTTTCATGAATAATGTCACGAACCCGTACCAAGTAGGTCAATTTAAATAATTAAATATACTTTTATTATTATTCTTATAATTCCCAATTCCAGGTGTGACTACAAAATATACCGCTCAACAAAATTAAATCCACACAGGATCTCATTGGACAACCACCCGGACAAAATAAATACAACATGCTCTACAATCATCGTAAGGGGGGTAACAATTTAACTAAAAATCATAATCAAACAGAACATAATATCCGAACTATCCCTGAAATATAACCATGGGCCTATACCCGGCCAATTTCATAATCCGATCACATCAAATACCAATTTAAACCATAATGAAACCAAAACTCACTGAATCAGACGAATGACTGACAAATCACGACCATACTCCTGCAATGCATTCGAATCTTTCACTCTAAATGGATAAAATAGGAAAGTGAGTCTAATATTTAGTAAGTATTATATTTAAATAAAAGGAGTCCAATAAATTAGAGAAAATATCAAATTGGTAAAAATCTGTTCAAATGACAGGATAAATCCAAATCGCCAATATAATAAATCCAATAAAAATCCAATATCCAGAATTCGAAATCCAATGGTAGTCTTGTATATAAATCAAATATCCAAATCCAAAACAAATATCCAAATTATAAAACAGTCCTCATTGGGACGTGTATACATACATATATATAAACAAAACAGAAGTAATCTGGATCAATTCCAATAGGCAATTAGCCAATTCTAAAGTCCAATTCAAGTCCAAGTCTGAGTCCAAGTCCCAATCAGCCTGTGATTTGGTTCAGAATCCGATAGCCGGATAATCCAATAGCTTGCGTAAAAGCCGAAGTAGCACCGTGACAGATAGTCCAAGGGTTTGGATCAAAACATATAGTCAAAATCATTTGTACGAGACATACCAAGGCCGAACTGAGGATAAAATTGGCGAATTTTAAATCCAAATTCAAAATCCAAATCCAAATCAAAGTCCAATACAAATAAATGTAGAGATACAAATTATGCATCAAATTTGAGTTTCGATTATTTAAAAACTAGTTTGAAGAAGGGTTACACATAATCCCGATAACCTTAGGCAAAATCAAATACAAATTGGGCCAGCATGTATGGCTACCCGTGTACACTATACCCATGGGTAATATTGCTCACTATTATTTATCACCCGTGGCTTTGGGTACAATCATCAATTTTATCAGATATATTAGGATATTTAAATCCCCGATTCTCTCCTATCCTTATCTTCTTTTTTTAAAATTATATTATATTATATTATATTATATTGTTATTATTATTTTCTATTTTAGTTTTTCTTTTAATCCAAAATCCAAATCGATATTCGGGTAATAGTACGAGCACATCTCGGGTACCAGCCTGACTAATCCAAATATTCGTCCAAATTTCATAATATTTAATTAATTTTTGCTACGTCCAATTTACCGAAAATCACAATTAGTATTAAATAATCCAAATAGAATCTGAGATATTACAAATAAGCTGTATGCAAATACAAGTTGAATATAATTGCATGTATTTCATTCCTAATGGTGATAACTGATTTGTTCCAAGATGAAGCACTTGTGAGTAAATTGAATTTGGTTGAGGTTAAAGGAAAATAGCAAGAGGGAAAGTATGCCTAAGAAAGCTTGAAGGGAGATAACAAAAACAGATTTGAATATGCATCAAAGTTTTGGAGGATGTGCTCTAAATGGAGGGAAATGGTGAAAAAAGATTTGTATAGCTAACCCATTCATCGGAAAGGCTTTGTTACTTTTGAAATTAATGGGCTCTCTGTTCCAGCAATGCTCCTATATTCTTGTTAAGGTGAAGCTTGGCATTTCATTCTCGTCCTGTGCTAGTCTGTATTTGTTCTGATGGTGAAGTTAAAAAAGAAGCTTGACAGGTGATGGAATTGGAAGAATCCAGAAAAAATTTCTCACAAGAAAATCAGCGGCTTATGGATGACTTATCAGTCTTGCAGTCACAAATTAAAGATCTGGAGTGGAGTTTATCGAATGCTCAGTTATCAGCTGAAGTTCCACAGGTGCCTTCCTTGTACTATTGCCTTGAGGCTCCTTTTCATTATTTAAAACAGCTATAACTTCTGATGCTAGCATTATGCAATTAGGAACCTGAGGTATCTAAGTGCACGGCTTCATAGTTCTAAGAGACCTGGAATTTGTAACTCCATTGTTTGGCCCCATGCTTCAATTTAATTTGATGCAACTGGGCTTGTCTGTTTTATAGCAGAATACACATGCCACAGGCCACAACTGCACGAGCTCTAATTTTGTTTCTGTCATATTGAAAATTTGCAAGTCTATTTGTCGTCTCTAACTTGTTTGCTACACAATTTATTTTCTTGTCAATGTATCATTGTTTATTTATTTTCTCATTGCTGAGCTTGGTACAATGGTTAGGTTGCATTATTGTGATCTTAGAAATCACGGGTTTAAATCACAAAAACAGTTTTTTATGAAATGTAGGGTTAATGTTGTTTAGATTTGATCCTTCTTAGAGTCCGTAATGTGGGAAACCTCATCCTCAAGGCTGTTTTTAGTGCACTGTGATTGGGATCATCATTTTGATGGATTGTGGAGCATCAGTACATGATTTATTTTTTAATTAAATAAGAATAATGGGTGATCTGAAATGTCATAACTTATATACATAAATATGTGGGGTTCAGCTGCTGTGAGACTTGTGTGGCTAGTGTTAGTAAAATTGATGTGAGTTTGAGGTTCAATGGTGTTTGAATTGACATTTGCTGCTGTTGTTTCTTGTTTGTAAGATATAGAATGATATTTTAATGCCATCAATTTGACATCTAAGTCAACCTAATGTTGTAAAACTTCTATGTATGCACAATGTAGAAATTCTGGTTATATTAAACAGATTGTTTTGCGCAATGACTGTCAGCGTGAAGCTATCTCATAGATCTAGTAATAGAGCCCTTTTATTTGTAGGATGCTGAGGAAGGGGAGGACCTAAATTCTCAGATAGAAGCTGCTTGTGCTTTGGTTGTGAAATTGATAGCAGAAAATGCAGAGCTTGTTGAGAAGGTACACACACAACACTTTCTGAATATTAAACTTATGAGCTGAGAAATAAATAAATTTCATAAAATCAAATAGAATGGCAGATGAGATTAAGGAAGAACGTTTATGAAGGTCAGACCTGGAAAAGCAGCATAGACCATGAATGAGAAAATTTGATCTGATTGATGTTATAGGCTGTAAGGGAGAAAGTGATGGGCCTATAAAACTTTTTGAGGCAGTATATAAGGATTTGAGTCATTTGAGCATGCTACAAGTTTTACTTGATGTTGCCTC
Organism: Nepenthes mirabilis; assembly: GCA_025585075.1. NCBI lineage: Eukaryota > Viridiplantae > Streptophyta > Magnoliopsida > Caryophyllales > Nepenthaceae > Nepenthes > Nepenthes mirabilis. Next base: position 9,896 of record JAODPA010131129.1, on the reverse strand, counting down.
AACTTAAACCGTGGGGAATGACAGAAAAATGATTCACATAGCTTATCTTTGCAGTGAATAATATCTAAGGTCAATTCTATTTTCCACCCGTATTTTTGTTTTTTTTCCCCTTTTTTAGGTTTGTTTAGATCCTTCAATTCAATTTGACATTAAGCTTCTGTCACTTTGGTCCATGCAACCCATTGTTTGCTTTTAAGGTGAATGAGTTGCAAATTGAGCTCGACCGTCAGAGTATTAAAACCGGGGTTTCTTCAGTGGTTTTTCCCAAATCAATAGTTGCAAGTGCCAATGCCACTATTCCCAATCCTGTCGTTGAATCCATCGAGGGGAATGCTATATCAGTTGAGATTGTTAACTCTTCAGATAGAACATTAGTCACAGATGAGAGGATCATAGGTGATTGTGCAGACATTGAATATGATGCTTTAGGCCAGGATTCATTGCAAACGGGCGTTTCTGGAGAAATTACGCAGATTCCATTAGAAGAAAATGGAGCTCAAGATTTGGGGTCACAGGCATTGACGAACAAGGAGAAGGAAAGTGACATCATAGCACTCACAGATGCTCCGCTTACTGGTGCCCCTTTTCGACTTATATCATTCATCGCAAAGTATGTTAGCGGCGATGATTTAGTTCTCAAGAATTCTGTTTATTCAAAGTAGTAACGCACTAGACCAAAGAAATTTGCCTTTCTTAAGGACCCACCCCATAATTGAGATGGATCTGAGGGGGTCATCTACCCACATTGTTTCAGAACTTCCAACTGATGAAGAGTCACTCAGTTGAAAACACATTTTGTTTTAGCACTTTGTTGACAAACAGAAAATCATGTTATGATAATCGTTTGATGTAATAGACTAGCCATAAGCATAATTGTGAACTTGCTGCAAGAATAATTATGAACTTGCTACTTGTGTATTCTCTTATTAGCTTCTGTTGTTATGTGATAGAACTTACTGCTAAATAAGGGCAAGGAGACCGTGGTTTCTTGATGAGATGACGGTTCTCCACTCGGAAAATAGGTTAGTTCCTTCTTTGTTGCTTTTGTCTATCACCCGAGGAACAATCACAGCACTACTAAGTTGTTTAAGATTTTATATTTATAGCCTTTTTTATCCCTCTTTTTTAGGTTTAGCCTATAAAAATAAAGCCTTAAATCTCAATAAATTGTGTCGGATATATAAATCTAATTTCATTATTATCTCGATTTAGTGTAATATTTGTTAAGAGTAGAAATAATTCTAAATTAATTTTTGTTACCTCTTTTTTTAACCATTCAATTATAATTAATTCATATTTTTTATAGGTTTTATTTGGCTTATATTTTAAGCTAAGAATATGGACAAGAACAGTTACATGTTGACATATATTTTTTGAATATAATTTCACAATGCATTAGAAATATAACCATATGTTATAGTTTATTTATAGATATTGATAGGTACAATCGCCTGAGCGATTCAATACATGAGTCCATTAATTAAAGCCCAATATGGATCACTGAAATCCATAAGTAACCGCCTATGAGATAAGTTAGAAAGATTTCGGATAACTCTCACGTTTCACTTTGAATGAAATCGACAATAACCGACATGAAGCTAAATTAACTAACCGTCCTTATCCGAAATAGTTATGAAACTGGAAAGATGACCTCTTATAAGTACATAACAAAATTTTTCAGTTGAAGGGAGAGGGATTTTCCTTCAAAAAGAGACAAAAGATGATTTCGAATATTCCCACTTAAAAATACAGCTTTCCTTTCCATTTCAATTCAAAGAAACAAATTATTGACTTGAGTGTCGGAGAGCCTGTCGAAAAATTACCCCATTTTGTCCCTTTGATTCTCTTATTTTCTTTGGTGTTGTGCAGGTCTTGGGTTAAAGCAATGGATAATCGAGTCAACTCTAATTCAATCTGGATCCGTAGCAGCAATATTGGCACTACTCTGGCAAGCGACTAAAAGTTTGCGTTACCACAAAAAACGTTTAAAAATAGTTAACACTCGAACTCATATAAGCTCTCCCGCAATGGGGAATGCCATTCCTGAAAACAACCCTCCTTTGGATGGGCAAGAAGAGAATCAACAGACTCAACTCATACAAGTAATGAACACGCGGATAGATCATATGTCTTAAGCTTTACAAAAGAGCCCAAAAAGAAATCCAAGGGCGAAGCACAAAGGGAATTCAAACCTTTCAATCTGACTCCATTAAACGATTCCAGAACGAACATCCTCATGCAGATATGGGAGGAAAAATTCTTTAAGTGGCCAAGGGCTCCGAAGAATCCTGAAAGTGGAGATCAAAGCAAGTTCTGTCACTATCATCGTTCCCCTGGACATGGTACTGAAGAGTGTTGGATTCTACAGAGAGAAATTAAAAATCTAATTCGAAAGTGACACCTCGCAAAGTTTGTAAAAAACCCAGAACATGACTCTGGTGGGATGGAAGAAGAAGAAAGGGAGCAATCACAACCAAAAAATCGTGTAGCAGATGGAGTGGTGAATATGATAACCACTAGACCGGCCAAGGCTTGTCACTCTGATCGATCGGATGCCGTCAGGAGTGTTAAAAAATAAAAGTTTGAAAATGATGATGTAATTAGCTTTAATAAAGAAGACATGGATCATGTCCAGTCGCCGCATTCTGATCCATTGGTTGTATAAGCTTTAGTTTCAGATGGTAATGTAGATTACCAAATGAACCAGATATTTATAGATAATGAAAGCTCCAGTAATTTACTTTATTTTGATACCTTTATCAAATTGGGTCTGAAAATTAACCAACTCAGATCGGCTAGTAGACCACTGTATGGAGTGGGAAATAAACCAGTCACTGTCCGAGGAACCGTCCAATTGGAGGTCACATTGAGGACTTATCCGAGAACAGCATATCACAAACTTATCTTCCTAGTAGTCGACCTGCATTCTGTTTATAATGTAATTTTTGGTCGACCTTGCCTAACAATATTTGGGGCGGTAACATCCATTCGCCATTTAAAAATGAAGTTCCCAACACCATTTGGTATAGGAGAAATATTGGGAGATCAAGTGACCGGCCGAACTTATTATTTGTCTCAAGTCAAGCAAACTGTTCAAGATCAGCCGGTAGAAGATTTTGATTATCGTGACGAAATTGCCCTACAACAAGTCTAGTCCAAAGAAGTAACTGATTTAAATCAATTGGATCCAACAGATCCGAAAAAGTGCATACAAATAGGAAATTCATTGACTGAGCCAGTTCGAAGTTGGTTAATAGATTTCCTTCGGCAGAACCAAAATGTTTTTGCCTGAACATCATCTGATATGCTAGAAATTCCGACCGAAGTAATAGTTCACAAATTGGGTTTGCATCCCAGTCACAAACCCATTAGATAAAAGCGAATAAACTATTCGATTGAGAAGCTTATTGCAATTAGGGAGGAAGTAAAAAAACTACTGGATGCCGGTTTCATCAGGGAGGTCCAGTATTCAGACTGGCTCTCAAGTATAGTTATGATAACGAAAAGCAACGAAAAATTGATGACGTATGTTGATTTTACCAACGTAAATAAGGCATGTCCAAAGGTCAGTTTTCCTTTACTAAGGATTAATTTGTTGATAGATTCAACATCCGGACATGAATTACTCAGCTTTATGGACGCATATTCTGGTTACAACCAGATTAGCATATGTCTGGAAAACGAAGAATATACTTCCTTTATGACCGACCAAGAAACTTATTCTACAAACTAATGCCGTTTGTTCTAAAGAATGCTGGCGCCGCATATCAACAATTGATGATCAAAATATTCATAACTCAAATCGGCCAAAATATGGAAGTGTATGTGGATGATGTGCTTATTAAAAGTAAGTTTATAGACGATCATACCACAGATTTAAAAGAGGCCTTTGGAGTGCTCTGGAAACACCGCATGAAATTAAATCCAAATAAGTGCGTTTTCGGAGTATCTTCGGGCAAGTTCTTGGGATTTATAGTTTCAAAGCGAGGAGTTAAAACCAATCCTGGAAAGATAAAGGCGATTGCAGAGATGAGCCCGCCCAAGACCATTAAAAAAGTTTAACAGCTCACCGGAAGACTCGCTGCACTTTCTCGTTTCTTATCCAGGTCGGCAGAAAAATACCTTTCATTTTTCAGAGCCTTAAGGGGAACAAAAATTAATGGTTTTCAGTGGATTGAAGAATACTAGACAGCCTTTCAAGAATTAAAAGAGTATTTAGCCAACCATCCTCTCCTAACATCACCGCGGGAGGGAGAAGGGTTATTTTTATATCTAGCAATTTCTGATGTAGTATTAAGTTCGGTCTTGATCCAATAACAGGCAGATGTGTAGCAGCCGTTTTACTACGCTAGTAAAATTCTGTCAAACGTAGAAAGCCGCTATACACATGCTGAAAAGATAGTATTGACACTTGTTTATTCGGTAAGAAAATTAAGACCATATTTTCAGGCTCATAAGATAATCGTCCTCATTGATCAACCCCTCAAGAGAATATTACAAAAACTTGATGCATCTGAAAGGCTGGTCAAATGGGCGATTAAACTTGGAGAATTCAACATTGTATACAAGCTAAGACCATCTATCAAAGGGCAAGCCTTGGCCAACTTTCTAGTCAAAACTTCGGTTTTAACCCAAAATAATAAGATGGAAGATCAAGACATTGACTGTGCTAAATTACCTACTGTATGGACAAGATGGAAGATCAAGACATTGACCGTGCTAAATTACCTACTGTATGGACTATGCACGTAGACGGATCATCCACACAATTTGGCAATGGAGCCGCAGTGGTGTTAAAAACTCTGGAAGGTCTGAAAATACCGTACTCGTTAAAATTTTCATTCCCAACAACCAACAACCAACAACATGACTGAATACGAGACTTTGTTAGTCGAACTACGGTTAGTCAGAGAATGCTCAGCAAAGCATGTTGCAATTTATAGTGATTCCGAGCTGATGGTTAATCAAGTTCGAGGGAACTTCGAAGTATCAAATCCATGTTTAGCAAGGTACCTTGCAAAGGTAAGAAGTACGTTTCGAGACTTTGATAAATAGATGTGACTCATATTTCTAGAATGAAAAATGGGAAAGCCGACCAACTATCAAAAGTAGCAGCCATAAAAAATTTGGAGCAGTATTCCCGAAGTATGCGAGAAATCCTAACTGCTCCAAGTATTGAAGAGATTGATCAAGACGTCTTACAAGTCACTAGCAATGAGAATTGGATGACTCCTTATTATCGATACCTTTCTGATGGAATTGTACTACAAAGCTAGGACGAAGTTAAGCGCGTAAAGAAAACGGTTGATTGGTACACAATTATAGATGGGGAAATGTATCGTCGTGGATACTCTACCCCATATTTAAGATGTTTCACTCCGGAGGAAGCAAATTACGCATTAAGTGAAATCCACCTTGGGATATGTGGATCCCACATAGGACGAAAGAATCTGGCCTTCAAATTGATGCGACAGGGCTATTATTGGTCGACCATGAAAAAAGATGCCGCTGATTTTGTCAAAAAATGTGAAAATTGCCAAATCCACAGCAGCATGCCTCATGCACCTCCGACGGAATTAAAATCATTACAAACTCTATGGCCATTTGCGCAATTGGGGCTAGACATACTTGGATCTTTCCCAATAGCAGCTAGATAAAGAAAATTTGTCATCGTGGGAATTGATTATTTTATCAAGTGGGTTGAAGTTTCTCCCTTGGAAAAAATAACCGAATATAATGCAATGAAATTTGTACGTGGGAATTGATTATTTTATCAAGTAGGGTTGAAGTTTCTCCCTTGGAAAAAATAACCGAATATAATGCAATGAAATTTGTACGATAAAATATTGTCTGCTGATTTAGGATTCCAAAAATGATAGTCATTGATAATGGAACTCAGTTTACTGGGAAGCGTTTTATCAAATATTGTTCCAATTTGATAATCCGATTGGCATATACATCGGTTGCCTATCCACAATCAAATGGCCAAGTAAAGGTAACCAACCGAACTTTACTACATAGGTTAAAAACGAAATTAGAAGACGCTGGGGGCTCTTGGGCAGATAAACTACCTTCAGTATTATGGTCCTACCGGACGACTCCTAAAGAGCCAACACGAGAGATGCCGTTCAACCTATGCTATGGGACCAAAGCTGTAATACCAGTAGAGGTTGGACTACCCAGCCTCCGGATAGAGAACTTCGATTCCCAAAGCAATTCACAACAACTTAAGGAAAATCTTGATCTATTGGAGGAATCTAAAGAAGTAGCAAGAGTACGGACAGTCGCTTATTAGCAACGGATTGCACGATACTACAACAAGCGGACAAAAGCGTGACAATTTAACATGGGAGACTTGGTTATGAGGAATATACAAGCAACCGGCAAAATTGCCAATAGAAAGAAGCTCTCTTCTAATTGGGAAGGTTCATTTATTGGTCATGCTATACTAAGAAATGGAGTTTACAAATTGCGCACCTCGAATTGGTGCCGAGGATTTGGAATGCAATACGTTTGAAAAAGTTCTTTTAATAAAAAATCAAATGATTTGATATCATTTCATTCAAAAAAGTGTTTGATGCAATCTTCCCATTATTGATATAAGGATAAGAAAAAGATAAAGCTAACGCTAGGGGTTTGGTGGAGGCGGCATTGAAGATTCACCAGATTCATAAAATTTTTTTAAGTCCAATCGGAGACGAGCGTCCATATTCCTAGGATCAAAAAAGACAGTTGGGAATTGAGGATCCAAGATAAGAGCAATCTACCGACATACAAGGATACCATTCAAAAATCTTGCGTTCAAAATCGGATGGACCTCCTCTGATTTAAGTCGTACCATAAGTTTTGCTCCTAACATGGCATTATGACTTCTAAGATTAGATGCATGCTCTTTAGACATCTTTAAAGCATCTTTAGTTTTCTGCAACTCCAACTTATGGCTAGACATCCGCCCTTGAAGTGACTCAATTTGTGTGTCGTCGATATTAGCTTATTTTTTCATTTCTTCAAGAATAGACGGATTAACACGTGTTTGCTCTAGTTTTTGAATTTCTTTCTCAAGCTGTTCAATCTTCATATCACGTTGGGTTAAACAGATATTCAAGATTTTGCCCATCTTGTCATTCTATTTAATACGAAGAAAAGTTAGAAGTAATTCTGTAATTAGAAAAAAAAATGTAAAGTTCTTTTGAGAATCTTACTAAAATGTAATGAGCTTTCTGAGCTACAGTCTTCAGAGGCAGCTTAAGTGAAGAGGCAGGAGTAGATATGCACTCCAGTCTTGGGATTGATGGACTTTGAAGAGGAGAAGAAGCTATTGGATCCATTGAAAAGGTCAACTCTCTCTCCCGCCGGTCAACTCTTAAACTTTGAGGGGAAAACGGGACAAAAACGGCTAGTGTAGAAATTTCCCTGATAGGCCTTTCCACTATTGAGCCAACATTAAAATCGACCGGACCAATAGAGGATTCCTTTGGGGCCGTAGTCGATTCACTGATTGGAACAATTGCCCTTTCTTCAATTTCAACTGCCCTTTCTTTAAGTTTAATGATTGCCGAAGACTCAATAGCAGGATTTTCCTCCTATGATTGGCTAAGAAGTGTAAAGGATGAACCATCTATTCCCTTTAACCTTTCAGACATGGGAAGGTCAACTTCGGCAGCATCAGAGGAAAGCGATGGGCTTGGTGACATAGCCCGACGTTTACACTCCATTGACACGGTATTTTTCGTTTTCCTTTTGGGACGTCTAGGAGATGGATTCGATGTTCCAATTCTTTCAGTTAGGGGCTCCCATTTAGCGAGTGTAAAAATCTTAGGAGAAAATAGACGATCCCTATCACTAAATGACTCCATATTTATTTTTATCATTTCAATCAAGGGTTTTGCAGACTCTTCCTTTTCAGGGAAAATTTTGCCAATAAAAGATTCGGGTATTTTGCTCTATACGTTGAGGATACCTAACTGAGGAACAACTAGAAAGAAAAAATGGTCCTTCCACTTTTTTACCGTTTCGCAAATAACTCCACTTATGTTCAATTCAGGGGAGATATGGATATCCAGTCCCCATTTTGGCAAAATTTGAACAAAGTTTTGACAGTCGTGGAATTTAATGTCATGCCACGGAAATGAAAAAATATACAGAGGTTACAAAAGTACCTTACAGCGTTTGCGTAATAACGAGCGATTGGCACACCAAGATCAATAAAAATGGTACGCAACTCAGGTGCTACAGGAAATCGAAGACCGCTTCTCAGATGAGTTTCATACACAGTGATAAAACGCTCTGGAGGAGAGCATGCTCTATCCGTTTCAGACAAAATCGAGAATAAATAAGTTTTTGGAATTTTGTATTGGGAAATAATGTTTCACATTTTTTTGGCAGTGGTAACGGATTTAGTCGACTCAACTCTGGGCGCCATTGAAGTACTACGAAGCCAAGAGTAGGGAGAAGAAAGAAGTAATGAAAAACGGTAAAAGAAAAATGAAGAAGAAAAACCCTGATATGATTTCGAAAAGATGCATCCTTCCGAATTCAAATTTTCGAATTCGAATATTATCAAGGAACATGTGTCAATCAGGAGCTAGCTACTTAAACGACGGCAACAGAAAAAACACAGCTCGATGATTGACACGTGGTAAGTCAGACAAGATACGTGTCAGAGCAATTGATTTCAAGGATTCGGTGAGTAATTTTTTCCGGAACTAGTTAAGTCTCAAACTCGCCAAAATCCAAAGTCACAAAATCCGGAGCGAACATAAAATTCGAAGTGAATATAAAATCCGGAGTGACAAAATTTAGAGTCACCAAAATTCGGAGTAAATAGAAAATTCGGAGTGACAAAATTCGGAGTCACTAAAATCTGGAGTGAATATAAAATCCGGAGTGACAAAATTCGGAGTCACCAAAGTTCAGAGTAAATAAAAAATCCAAAATTATAAAGTTCGGTGTGACAAAATCCGGAGTGATAAAATTCGGAGTCACAAAAATCCGGAGTGAATAAAAAATTCAAAGTCATAAAGTCCGGAGTGACAAAATTCGGAGTCACCAAAATCTGGAGTGAATAAAAAATCCAAAGTCATAAAGTCCGGAGTGATAAAATTCGGAGTCACCAAAATCCAGAGTGAAACAAAAATCCAAAGTCATAAAGTCCGGGGTGACAAAATTCGGAGTCACCAAAATTCGGAGTGAATAAAAAATCCAAAGTCATAAAGTTTGAAGTGATAAAATCCGGAGTGGCAAAAATCTGGAATCACAAAATTCAGAGTGGCAAAAATTCTGAATCACAAAAAATCCGAAACAATTTTGCATTAGAAAAAATTAAGACCGGATAGCTTTATATTATGTCCCATCAGAAAGACACGCAAAAAGCTAAAATTTTAATCTTCTGGCATGGGGGGCTAGTATGGATACAATCACCTGAGCGATCCAATACATTGGCCCATTAATTAAAACCCAATAAGGATCACTGAAATTCATAAGTAACCGCCCATGAGGTAAGTTAGAAAGACTCCGGATAACTCCCACATTTCAGTTTGAGTGAAACCGACAATAACCAACCCAAAGTTAAACTAACTGACCGTCCTTATCCAAAGTAGTTGTGAAACCGGAAAGATAGCCTCTTATAAGTACGCAGCAATCCTTTAGTTGAAGGGAGATGGATTTTACTTCAAAAAGAGACAAAAGATGATTTCGAATATTTCTACTTAAAAATACATCTTTTCTTTCCATTTCAATTGAAAGAATAACGTTACTAATTTGAGCGTCGAAGAGCCTGCTGGGGAATTGCCCCATTTTGGCCCTTTGATTTTCTTATTTTTTTTAGTATTGTGCAGGTATTGGGTTAAAGCAACGGATAATCAATCAACTCTAATTTAATTCGGATCTGTAGCCGC
>JAODPA010131118.1:0-16852 GCA_025585075.1 Nepenthes mirabilis | reverse complement strand
TATTATTTAGAAGTATATTAATTCAAAGAAGAATTTAATTAGTAGTATTACTTTGTTTTGGGTCGTGTACTTGAAAACTTACAGATGAGTAGAATTTGGACTTAGTTGCATTAATTGGAATGAAATTAAGTTTGACTTAGTGTTAGAATTAACTAGTGAAAATGCTGCTAGGAGATTTTGATAAATTAGGAATAATTAAATTGTATCTTTAATCAGAGAAAATAAAATTAAATTATTGAAAACCCTTAGAAAACTCAGCTAGAACTTAGGAAATGGGTCCCAAATTAATTAGTTAAACAACTATTTTGACTATATTGTAATAGCTAACCAAAGTCCTACTTTTTTGGCAACCATATAAGTTAAATAAAAATATTAATTTGGGGAATTTGTAACACATATCGGGTGATTCAAGTTAATTTAGGGCCCAGTGGTTGTTATTATTTTGGGTAGTATATTTTCAAATATTGATTAAGAAAACTTGGAAAATAATGGGAATGATTCCACCGCCTAGATTTCTACCTCACCTTAGCTGCCCCATATCTCCTAACTTGTAGTCTATTGTTGTGTTTAGCTTATTGTAAGTGTGGGAATTGAGCAAGTTAATATATGGAATATTTGGAATCTTGATTTATAGTTTGGGTTGATGGGGACTTAATTAGATGAGATTTGTTATTAAACTTAGAAATTCATGTTCAAAGATTATATAACTTATATGGTTAGTGGTTAGCTTTATGATTGTCGGGTTATAAGTCACTTTCGTATAAACTCACATCTATTTAACATATCGTTCAATTGTGTGGACGATGACATATGGGTACTATACTAACTAGCATACGAGCGGAGATTCTAGAGTGAGAGCGCTCGAGGTACTCCCAAAGCATTGAAACAATGGGTGCACGCCCAAAGCACTAAACCCAGTGACGCCTGCGCCCAAAGTACGTTTGATAGGCGCTTGAGTGCCGATTCATAGTATAAATATACACTGACGCGTTTTAGAGTTAAACCATTTGCAATACCAGACCTAGAGAGCGTCGACTTTGAGAGAAAAAGAAGAAAAAAAGAGAGAAAAGAGAGAAGAGGAAGATTCAAACATTTGGTTGAATTTTAAATCGTGTTCTAATTACCACCAATCTTGGGTACACTATTCTTGAAGTTTAAAAAAATATTCTATCGATTTTATTTCTTCTCTTTTATTTTATATTCTATATTGTTCGAGTTTATTTTTGATAAGGTATTGTGACCGTGTATTTGGTGGTTATGTAACTAAATTTATTACATAATTGATATATTTTGAACGAATCATCTCCCTCATTCAAAAGAAAATTTTTTATATAAAATTATGTGTATTTCATTATCTATGATTATTATTTGATCGTAGTACGATATTGATTGATTCCTTATAGTTCAAATAAGTGGGTTGTATCCTAACAAATGGTATCGGAGATACGGTTATGTGTGTCGTGTATTGAAACTTATTTGAATTGATGGAGCTTAGGAATAAAATGGTTTATTTAAATAGTACAAACTATAATATATAAAGGAGTAAGATGAAAGCTTTATTATTTGTGAAAACAATGTATCTTCCATTGTTTGCTGTGCAAAAGCTCAAGTTAAAATCCAATGAGGAATAAACTTTTGAATATGAACAAGTTTGTAACTATATTCGATAATTTGTGGACGACAATATGTATAATCACTCTATGTTAGATGTACAATGAAGGCACGTTGATAGCCGATCATTTAAATAAGTTTCAAGAATATGTTTATCAATAGAATCGCATAAGTATCAAGTTCGAAGATGAATTGTTGGACTGCTGGTTGTTGACTACCCTATCCAACTCTTGAAAGGTGATATGGATCACCATTGTTAATACCACTCCAAACGGAGTAGTGACTTTGGAAATAACCAATGGAGTCGTGCTAAATGAGGAGATAAGACGTCGATCATAGGGATCTTATTCTTTACATTCTGAAATGCTAGTTTCTGAATCACGAGGAATGAATAAAGGTTATGGCCTTAAATCTAGTAAGAAGAGTCAAATTAAGTCTCAATTGAGGTACCAAAGCTTCCAGTTCCACCACTGTAAGAAAAAAAGAGTATATTAAGAGGTACTGTTACATGTGGAAGCATGAAAACGTCAACTGCAATGAGAAGGAAGAGGATAAGGTTCGAGAAAAGGAAAGACTCTCAATTATTACCAAAGGCAACATTTTGTTGGTATGCAAGGGGTATGAAGTGACCAATTTGGTGAATCATGAAACAAATTGGGTGGTGGACAACAGTGCTTCATTCCATGTCATATCATGAAGGAAATTCTTCACGTCTTATACTTTCGATAATTTTAGAGTGTTAAAGATGGGTAACGAAGACACATCTCGGGTTCTTAGTTATGGTGATGTGTGAATCATCTCTAACAATGGGACCAAGTTGTTGTTAAGGGATGTACGATATATTCCAAATATTTGACAAAATCTGATTTCAGTAGGTAAGTTCAATAATGAAGAACTTTACAATACTTTCTATAAATGAGCATGGACATTCACTAAAGGATTTCTGATGGTTACTTGAGAAAAAAAAAATTTTAACTTGTATATGTTGTAAGTCTCTAGTTCAATTGGAGATGTGCATGTTGTTAAAAGTGAGAGTTTTCAAATTTGTTGCGTCGTTGGCTGAACAATATGAGTGAGAAATGGCTAAATTGCTTAACAATGGACTTCCTTCAAGGTGTGAAAGAAGTGAAACTAAAGACTTGCGTTCATTGTATGGCGGGTAAATAATGGCGAGTTTTGTTTCATAAAACTCATCCACTAAAAAGGCCAAACTTCTTGAGTTGGTGACACCAACATATGTGACCATCTCAAGATAAAAACACTCGAAGTACTGTATTTCATCACATTTATTAACAATTGTTCAAAAACGTTACGGGTGTATTTGTTGAAATTGAAGGATTAGGTTCTTGACGTATTCGAATAATTCCATGCATTGGTTGAGAGACAAATAAGAAAGAAATTGAAGCACATTTAAAGTGATAATGGCGGTAAATATATCGAAGTATTTGATACATATTATCAGTCTCACGGAATTCGACAAGAATGGACTCCACCGAAAATATCGCAACTAAATAGTGTGGTTGAATGGATGAATAGAAGACTAATAGAAAGTGTTCACTCTGTGCTTTCGGAGGCAAAACTCCCCTTTTCATTTGGGGGGAAAACCTTGAATGTTGTGGCTCATATTATCAACCAATCATAGAGTAGTCCACTGAATGGATAAATACCTGAGAAGGTGTGATCTAGGAAAAAAGTATCCTACAATCACTTGCGCATGTTCGGTGCAAGGCCTTTGTCTACATCTCAAAATACAAGGGACCAAGTTGGAGTCCAAGACAAGTCAGTGTATTTTTCTCAGTTACGAGGAAGATGAGTAGGAATACTGATTCTACGATCTGAAAGAGAAGAAGCTTATCAAATCTAGGAATATGGTATTCATTGAGGACGAGACAATTGAAGATATCGATAAAGCAACGAAAGTTGTCTCCAACAACAATAAAGCCAGGTTTATATTACAAATTTTGAGTCCTTAATACCGGTGCCTATTTGAAATAAAGATGGTAATTAAGACAATAACAAAGAAGAAGAAGACTGAGTGACTCATATGCTCGATGATGAGGATAATGATACTCCTTATGCTGTTATTGAACCCACCTAGATCATTCCAGTCCGACGATCCATAAGAGATTGAAGGCCCTCTATTCATCAATCTGTTGATGAGTATGTGTTACTTATCGATGGATGGGAGCCCAAAAGATTTGATGAGGCTATGGAGGACAAATAAAAAACGGAGTGGATGGAAGCCATGCAAGATAAAATAAAATCACCGTAGGAAAATTCGACGTTAAAGCTGACAAAATTACCGAAAGGCAAGCGAGTTTTGAAGAACAAGTGCGTGTTCCATTTAAAGGCAAATGATAATAGCCTGCAACAACGTACAAGGAAAGATTGGTTGTGAATGATTTTAATAAATGAAAAGGTATTGATTTTGAAGAGATTTTTGCCGTGATTGTGAAGATGTTTTCAATTTGGGTGATACTGGAATTGGTTTCTGCTTTTGATTTAGAAATGAAACAATTGAATATACGGAAGATGTTTTTTTCATTATGACTAGGAGGAGGAGATTTATATGGAACAATTTGAAGGATTCTACGCTGAGGGGAAGGAGTGTTTGCTGTTTCATCTGAAAATTAACTTGTACGGGCTAAAACAAACTCCGAGAAAATGGTCTAAAAAGTTTGAGTTTGTTACGGTAAATCAAGATTAGCGAAAGACTATTTTCAACTATTGTGTATTTGTTCAGATGTTTTTTCAAAACGATTTCGTTGTTCTCTTACTCTGTGTATATGATATATTAATTGTTGGGTGATATACCGCCCAGATTGTCGAATTGAAGCAACAGCTCGGCAAAACTTTTTCCATGAAGGATTTAGGGCTGGCAAAGTAAATTTTGAGTATAAGAATATTTTATGACTCCAAAGTAAGGAAACTGTGGATGTCCTAAGAAAGCTATGTAGAGATAGTGGTTCAATATTTTAACATGAAGAAGTCAAAATTGGTTAGCATTCTATTGGCCAATCATTTTAAATTGAGCAACCGGTAATATCTTTTAACAAATAATAAGAAGACAAGTATGAGAGATGTACCCTATTTTTTGGTCGTGGGTAATTTGATGTATATTATAGTGTGTACGAAATCGAATATTACTCATACTATTGATACGGTCAACCGTTTTCTATCAAATCTCGGTAAAGAGTATTGATTCGCGGTAAAATAGATATTGAAATATCTTCGAGAAACTTTCAAGTTATACTTATATTTCGAAAGTGACAAGCCACCTCTAATTAGATATACCGATACAAATATGGTGGGCCATATTAATTCTTGGAAGTCTACCTCGAGATATTTAGTCATGTTTGCCGGATGAGCTATTTATTGGCAATTAAAATTATAGATGTTTCTGTCTACCACCAAATCAGAATTTATTACTATGATGGAGGTAAGCAAGGAGATACTATGGATGAATAAACTCATCTGGGAACTCAACTTCAAGTAGAAGTAATATGTTCTATTTTGTGACAATCAACGTACAATTTACCTTTACAAAAACTCATCATTTTATTACAAAATAAAGTATATTGATACGAGATATCATTGGGTGCGAAATATTATAGATTCAGAGTTGTTGATGCTTAATAAAGTCAGCACCAAGAAGAATGCATCGGATATAATGACTAAAGTGTTACAAATAGGAAATCTTGAAACTTGCCGAATCATTGTTGGGATGATGATTGCCCCCAAACGGTCACGAGGAGAAATTTATTTATTATGAGTCACTCCCATGTGGGCTCATACTTATTTGACATGTCATTCTATGGTTCAAATGAGAATACACGGGTACTATACTGATACGAAGAATTGCAATCTTTGTGTTTGTAAAGCTTGTACGACCAACTCTTGAGCACAAATTCTAGATGGAGAGTGCTCAAGTAGTGCCCCAGGGGCTCCCAAAGTGTCAAAAATTGTGGGTCCGCGCCCGAGGCACTGAAAATAGTGGGCACACCAGGCTCACGAGGGGCGCCCAAGGCACAGAACCTAGTAAATCCTGTGCCCGTGGCACGTTCGATTGGCGGTTGAGCGCCAATTCATAGTATAAATATGCATTGTCGTGTTTTAGGATTAACCACTTGTCATTTCCAAACCTAGAGATCACTGACTTTGAGAGAAAAAGAAGAAAAAGAGAGAGAAAAGGAAGAAGAGAAATATTTAAATTTTTGGTTGAGTTTCAAATCATATTCTAATCTCCATTGACCTTAAGTACGCTATTTTTAACGTTGAAAAGAACATCCTACTGATTTTATTTTTTTTTTCTTTCGTTTTGTATTCTCTACTATTTAGGTTTATTTGTGATAGGGTATTGTGACCTTTATTTCGTGGTTTATATAATCGGATTTATTGTATAATGAATATATTTTAGACGAATTATTCTGTAATTTTTCTCCCTCATTTTAAAGGGAGTTTTTCACGTAAAATTATATTTACTTTGTTATTTATAATTATTACTTGATTATTGTGTATTATTAATTAATTTCTTATGGTTTAAATAAGCCGGACATATCTAACAATGATAATATTTAGTTGCTGCAAGTGAGGGAAACTCTTAACCATTCCCCCCTCCTTTTGAGATTTAGGAAGGGAGGGAACTGTTGTACCGTATTCATTATTTTTCCTCTATTTAAACCCTTAAAGCCTCTCATTTTTCACCCTTGTAAATTTTTCTCCAAGTATAGAGGTGATCCAAGAGGGATAAGAGTGGAAGTGAGAAGTATCCATTCCAAGGTAAGTAAACTTGTAATATTCTATATTCATCTTTCAATTATTTGATTCATATCATTTTTTTCAATTTCAACTTTGAGGAATTGTAATTTTAATGTTAAATAATACTTTTGGCCAATTAAAATATTTTTAATGAGTGTATTATTCAGTATAGAAATGGCATTGAGTAATACAGAAGTGGCATTTGAGTATCTATTGAGGTGATGTTTGAATGATACTGTTCGAGGCAAAGTTTTTAGCAGCGTTAAACAACTATTCAAACGCTAGCCTTTTTGCTGCTTATATGTGTTGCTTAATATTCTTGATGATATATTACTTTCTATTCAATCTTATACTTGTATTGGATTTATAGTTGTTGAAATTGACTTATGTGGATCTCTACGTATATTTATGTATGAAAGTAGATTTGTATTATATTTAAAGTAGAGTTTTATGTCTAATGTTTGAGAGCCCTTCAAGGGCATGTTCGAGCTCTAGAGAGTAAAATGAGAGATTTTGTATATTTGAGTGACCTGATTTTCTTAGGGATAATCAAGTGAATAGTTATTATATGGTCTTAATAGTAAAAATAATAATCTAATTGAAGAATTTTGTATGTTGTGTTTGGAGATTTATGCTCAGCATAGATAATGACTAGACTATCATTTGGACACCATTATTAAGGTTTGAACTTGTTGCATTCTCAAATTTTGTTCGTTGTATGGACGGAGATCCAAATGAGTTCTCAAACCTTTCCACTGAATAAACGAATTTGAACCCGTGCAACACAAAGTATTCGGATGGTCCTCTTTGGTTAGAGAAAGTGATTTCAAGGACGCTGGTGTGAAGTTTAGAGAGAGAAAGAAAGTAGTAGCACGCAGTATTTTTATATGAAAGATCCTCTCTTGAATGAGAGAAAAAAACCATGGGACTCTTGGTCCATGAATGATTTCACTGTGGTGATTTTAGTTATAAGTAGCTCAAGTATACAGAGAATGAAAACAGAGAGTAAAATAGTGTCCTACTTTTACTTCTCTTCTTGCGTGCACTATTGTGCATCCCTTCCCATGGTGTTTGGTTTGTGTATATATACTTGATGGCTTCCACTTACCCAGCAATGAGCTTGTGTGTGTGGAAATGTTTGCCACCAACTTTGCGAAACTCATTGTGCCGTCCTACAAAGCTTACCAATTCTGAAAGTCAACTGTTTCTCTTAGGGCGCACGTACTTTACAAAAGCTGCTATCTTCCCTGTGAGGTCACATTTATCCCTTTTTGCAGTCTGACAGGGTCAGTTACCAACTTCTGGTACCTTGACTTTGCAAGCTTAATAGAGTCCTTGGCCGTTACCATAAGTCATTGGGCCTTAATGGACTCCATGGCCATTATGCCCCTTGGGCCAAGTTGGCCATCTTGGCCTGTGGGGCCTCCATGGCACAAGGGCCTAATTCATGGAAATTGGGCTTCCAATTGGGTCTTAGGTATTAGTACCCATCACTAGTCTCTCATGCCAAGAGGTTTGAGAACTTTGACCCTTTGGCATATCTATTGGTCACGGAAATATCTTAAGTGTCACGTGAAGGTATTCTCCACCGAAAATCTGTTCTTGCCTTTGTTCTGCGTCCACTGTTTAGCAGTAACCTGATACTGGCACATATCCCTTTTTTCTCTCAAATGTCCAAGGACATTGTTGAAAACAAAATTCTGATGACATTTTTTAGACCAACAGTCTAACCAAAATGTCCAAGAACTTTTTGAGGTCATTAATCTGGTCCAAATGTCTAAGGACTTCCTTTGAGCCTGAGACGTTGGCGTGCGCCACCCATTGTGGCATTAAATGCGATTGACGTCACCTTGAAAATATAAGGGTGATCATTATTGCCTGCAGCAAATGGGAGGCTGACACATGGCTTGGTTATTATGAGGCACACCCTTTGAACTTTGCAGCAGTTTAAAAAGTCTTTCTGTGCCTTTATTTTTCCGTATACAACCCTTGGTCTTATTTTTGAACTCTGTGGGCTTTCCTTCTTCAAGCTTTCTCCTCCCATTTGTCTTCCGTTTTTCTTTTTCTTCACAATCTCCTTCCATGGCTCTCGGCGTGAAAGATATTGCTTCCACACTTTCGCATGGAGATATTGAGAGCATATGCACCAAGTATAGGATTCCCAACTCTCATGCCTTCTTAGTGCCTGGCACTGATGATTGGGCCTGCTCGCCACCAGATGGGTTTATCATTGTGTACGAGACCCATCTAAAGGGAGGTCTCCACTACCCCATGGCCCTGGAGCTTTACCAGATTATGACGGCCCTGGGAGTACTAGTTGCGTGGCTACAGCCAAACACTGTAAGGTATCTCGTTTCTCTTTGTGTTTTCGGTCGCTATCATGGCAAGATTCTTGACAACTTGGCAGTGAAAGTCATTCTGAGGTTCGCTCATGGGTAGGATTAGATCATTATCGCTCCTCGCCCTATGTTTGTCGTTATCAGTGGGGGTAACTCTGATTCTACTAAATGGTAGAAGAACAAATTCTTCTTTCTTGTTGTTTTCCCTCATTGGGGATTATCAAACGAGTGGGGAATATAGTGTCAGGCTTCTACTCTGACGCTACGCCAGAAGAGAGGGTAGCGGTGAAAGATTTCACTGACTTAGTTATAGCCAATCTTAGCCCCTTCAATGGGAACAAGAAGAATCGTTGGCTGAGGAGCGAGGCCTTTGAAAAGGCAAAGTGGAAACCCTGGCCTAAGGACTCAGAAGTTCCCATCACAGTAGCCAAGAAAAAGAAGTTGAAGAGAAAACAGATGCCACTGAGAATAAGTGAGTCGTCCGACCGTGAAGTGAAGAGTCGTTGGACGGAGACCAGGGCTGAAGCTTCCTCTTCCAATGACGAAGCTATCATCGGAAAATTGATTCAAAAGAAAAAGTCTACGGACGCACTCCCAGCTCAAGGCACTGAGATGGTCGGACCTTCAATGGTTGGTGAGTCTATGGCTCATACTTTTTTGACCGAGGGCGTCAACATTGGGAAACTTGTTGAAGAATTACCAGGAAGTTCTCTCTTTTTGAAGGTGCGTCCCTCAGCATTCTTTGATCCTTCACTTTAGCCAAGACTTCACTGACTGACTTTTCCCTTGCAGCTACATGAGTACATTAGCCGATTTACTTCAATTATTGACGAAACCGCCCAATCTTGCGTAGACTGGGGTACCTTCAATGCCTTGGAGGAGCGCGCCAATCGTCTGGAGCTTGAGCTTGCGGAGGCAAAGAATAAGGTTTCCTCGCTTAAGGAATCTCTGAGGACCCGACAAGATCAGCATGCTTCTTTTTTTTGTGTACATAATATATATATATATATATATGAAATTTATTTTTTCCTAGTGCAATCTCTCTTCTTTACTTTGATTGCTTATGTGTTATGTTCTGCTTGGACATGTCATAAGGAAACTCTACCCTTTATGAGCAAAGTGTCCGATTCTTTTGACCATCGTTGGCTGAAGATGTTACCTGTAGGGTCTTTGCATTTTTATTGTTTTTAAGCCCTCTAAGTTTTTAAGTTCAGCTTCTTGTGGGCTGCTTGGTGTCGTTGCCAAGTTTTTTAAATTCGACTTCAATAAGCTGCTTAGACTTTGTTGAGTTTTTTGAGTATGACTTTTAATGAGCTGCTTAGACTTTGCCGAGTTTTTTGAGTACGACTTTTAATGAGCCACTCGGATTTTGTCGAGTTTTTTGAGTGCGACTTCTAATGAGCCATTTGGACTTTGCCGAGTTTTTCAATTCAACTTTTTGTAAGCCGCTCGGACTTTGTTGAGTTTTTGACAAGTGAAAGGGATCCTTTCACTCGATTTAGGAGTAGTTTAGGTCCTGTAGATTTATGAAATGATATGCAAACACTCAATTGAATATAAAACGATGAATAAGCAAAAGAAATATAATTGTATTAACAAAACATGGTACAAACACATCAAATGATACATTTGACCTTACCTTGCTGTTTATACATTTATTGATAGTATATTTTTGAGGTGAGCGGCGTTTCATGTTCGAGGGACAAGTCTGTCTTTTTGAGTGCACAACTTGTAGGCCCCATTTTGAAAGATGGTTGAGACTAGGAACAGCCCTTCTTAATTTGGAAAAACTTTATTCCAACCGGTATTTTTGCCCATGTCCTCGATGCTCCTCAGCACTATATCCCTTACTTTGAACTGTCATACTTTTACCTTCTTATTGTAATATCTTACAACTCTCTGTTGGTATGCTGCTGTCTGCAACCTTGTCAGGTGTCGTGCTTCCTCAAGCATGTCAAGGTTTTTCAAAATTTTTGAGCATTGTCACCCGGGTTGAAGCACTTGACCCGAAGACTAGGCAGTTCGACTTTCACCAGAATGATTGGCTCAACCCCACAGCACAGGCTGAAGGGGGTTTCTCGCATTGGCTCCTTCGGTGTTGTCTTGTACAACCACAACACTGATTGCAGTTCATGCACCCAAGAGCCCCCAGAATATTTTAGCTTGGTCTTCAGCCCATGTAATATTGCGCGGTTCGTGACTTCTACTTACTCGTTGCTTTGCGAATATGCGATTGACGTATGAACCAACATTATCTTCATGTTAGTGTAGTATTTTGTGAACTATTTTCATTAATTTGGGTCCCATTGTCAATCATGATGCATTCAGAAAATTTAAATCTACACACGATATTTTGTCGGACGAACTTTGTTGCATTATGCTCTGTTATTCGTGTCAATGGTGTGGCCTCGACCTACTTCGTGAAGTAGTCAATCCCAATGATCAGGAATTTTCTTTGTCCAGCCACTGTCGGTAGAGGTCCGAGTATGTCAAGCCCCCATTGAGTATAGGGCCAAGACGATTGCAAAGCTTGAAACTTTGTGTGAGGTTGGTGGCGGAGGTTCCCATGGATTTGGCAGTTCTCGCATTTCCGCACGAAGTTCATGGCGCTAATAGTACCCCTACCACATTGGCTTAAATGCGAGTTTTTTCTCCCAATGTGAGATCCACATATTCCGAGGTGCACCTCTTATAGGGCATAATCAGCCCCCTCGGGAGTGAAGCACCACAGATAGGGAGCCGAAAACTCGTGCTAGTACAACAGGCCGTCCATGATACTATACCAACCTGCTATCTTCTTCACCTTCTTAGCTTCGTCCACATCTTCAGGTAATATCTCATTGAATAGGTACCTTGAATAGGGAGCCATCCAATTGCTGATACTCAATACCTGCATCACCTCTGGCTTGAGATCTTCTATGCTTGGCTTCTCAAAGACTTCGGGCATCCCTTGGGCGCATTACTCTGGGTCTTCTGATACTATTGCCTTTGCTAGCAAGTCAACCTTCCCGTTCTCTTCTCTGGGGATGTGGACCATTTTGACATTCTCAAAATCCGAAGTTAAACTTCGGACCCTTGAAAGGTACTTGAAGAGCTGTGGGCTGTTCACTTCGAAATATCCGCGAACTTAATTGACGGCCAACTCGGAGTCACTGTATACAACCAAGTTCCTAGCTGAGCATTTCTTAGCCAACCGAAGTCCTGCTAGCATTTCTTTGTACTCCGCGGCGTTGTTGGTTGCTAAAAACCTGATGATTGTAGAATATTTTATCTCTAACCCCTCAGACATTCTTAACACAATGCCAGCTCTATAGACATCCTTCTTTGAAGAGCCGTTCATGTGTAGAGCCCACATTGGTGCGCCATGGGGCTCACATGCGTCACAAAAGTCTAAAGCGCCTAGAGTTGGGGTTGCCGACTCGACGATGAAATCCATCAAGGCCTGACCTTTTAAGGTTGATATCGAGTAAAATTCTATATCAAACTCTCCCAACTCAATGACCCACTTGACTAGTCGTCTTGACATCTCGAGCTTTTGCAACAGCGCTCTTAAGGGCTAATTAGCAAGGACTATCACTTTGTGTGCTTGGAAATAGAGTCTCAGCTTCTGAGCAAAATACACAAGTGCCAAAACTATCTTCTCCACACGAGAGTACCTGGTTTCTACATTAGCCAGGATTTTGTTGATATAGTACACGGGTTGTTGCCTATCGTATTGCTACCGAATCAACACTGAACTCAAGGCTGTGTTGCACACAGTGAGATATAAGTATAGTTCCTCGCTTCGCTGAGGACAAGCCAAGAGAGGACAACTCAAGAGATACTCCTTGAGACCTTAGAAGGCCTTTTCACAATCATTTGTCTACCGAAAGCCGTTAGTCTTAGTCCCTTTCAAAGCTTTGAAAAATGGCAAATACTTTTCGGCCGATTTAGCCAAGAAGCGAGAGAGTTAATATTCTCCCAGTCAACTTTTGGAACTCCTTCAAAGTTCGAGGGGACTTTACATCAAGGATGGCCTTGATCTTCTTCGGATTTGCTTTAATCCCTAAGCGTGAAACAATGTATCCCAAGAACTTTCTAGAAGACACTCCAAATGTGCACATTGTTGGGTTGAGTTTCATCTGGTGCTCTTTGAGCACATTGAAGGTCTCCTCCAAATCTTGGATGTGGGGGTTGATCGCCTTACTCTTGACAAGCACGTTGTCCACATAAACCTCCACATTCCTTCCGATTTGGGCATCGAATATTTTATTGATAAGCCGATGGTAGGTGGCATCCACATTCTTCAGTCCAAATGGTATAACTTTGTAATGTGTACTATTCGTCTTCTAGGCTCATTCGTATCTAATTGTAACCCGAGTACGCGTCCATGAAACTTAAGAGCTTATGTTCGAACTCGAGTCTACAAGCAGATTAATTCTGGGTATTGGAAAGCTGTCTTTCGGATATGCCTTGTTGATGTCTGTAAAGTCAACGCACGTCCTCCATTTTTCTTTGATTTTCTTGACCATG
Organism: Nepenthes mirabilis; assembly: GCA_025585075.1. Classification (NCBI taxonomy): domain Eukaryota; kingdom Viridiplantae; phylum Streptophyta; class Magnoliopsida; order Caryophyllales; family Nepenthaceae; genus Nepenthes; species Nepenthes mirabilis. The sequence continues at coordinate 3,632 of JAODPA010131118.1, read as the reverse complement.
ACCACATTTGACAGCTAATCTGTGTATTGTATCTCCCGAATAAATCCAGCGTCCAGAAACTTCTTTACCTCTTCACGAATGGCCACCAGTTTCTCGACAAAGTAATTCATCTGCTTTTGCAGAACGAGTCTATAATGCGGATCTAGGCCCAATTTATGGACCATCATTTCAATTGGTATCCCTGGCATGTCATTGGGTATCCAAGCAAAAACGTCCGAATTGTTTCGAAGGAAAATGATAAGTCAGTCTCAAAAGGATTGAGCCAGAGAACTTTCTATCTGGATAAACTTTACAGGATCGTTAGGATCCAATGGGCTCGATTTGTTGCTTCTCCAGATTGAGCTTGTTGCAATATTATTTCATCTCGTAGATCAAGGTCTTCTATAGGTTGGAAAAGAGGTGCCTGTATAACATGTGATAAATAGCATGTCTGTCTGCCCGCTCGCTTTGTTTCTGAGGACCTCCCCAATTCCAGATACTGTCAGAAATTTCATCTTTAGATGTGAAATAAAAGTGACGACACCGAAAATAGTCAGACAAGGACATCTGATGATAACATTATAGACCGATGGAAGGTTTACTACTAAGGAGAGAGTCTTAGATGTAATCCTCGGATAAGTCTTTAGAGTGACTTCGAGTTGGATGACCCCTGAATTAGTACTGACTCATTGCCCAGCCCATATAGAGGTCCCTTGGTCACTTTCAGCTGACTCCGCTTAAATCCCAATTTAAAATATGTATCAAGGTAAAGTAAATTCTGTGAATTTCTATTATCAATAAATACTCGTTTCATCTGGTAGTCACCGACTCTATAAAAAAAGAGTGCAGTTACAATCAATGGGTCAAAATATGGGAAAGTTACATGAGTCATATCTTCGTTACTAAAACTAATGACTTTATCCCTAGCTCCTACCCTTGGCTTCTTGGCTGCAAAGTTCTCCCTAGCATCTCCTCTGATCGGGCGAGTTAATATCATGTTCACAACTCCAGCGGCCACTTTATTCCTCGGTGGGTCAGCTTCACCGTCACCTGCTGTTCCAAAAACCTGTTCCGGTCTTTACAAGAAGCAGTTAAGGTGCACCCTTTTGATCAGTTCATCGATTTCTTTCTATAGCATCCAGTAGTCCTCTGTACTATGACCTCCACAGCGATGGTAGTGGCAATACTTTGACTGATCATCACCATTTGGATTCTTCAGTGCTTTGGGCTACTTCAAAAATTTCTCATCCTGATCTATATCAGGATGTAAGTATGTGTGTCATTCAAGGGAGTCAAATTCATAGGCCTGAGCTCCCTCTGAATAACCTGCTCAAACTTGTGCTGCTTCTTTGGCTCTTAGGGACCCTGATGGTCCCCACTTTTCCTCTTTCCTTCCACCACCCTCGGGTGAAAATTCTCGTCTTTATCTAACTTCTTGACATCATTGGTTTTTTCAGCCGTTATGTATGCTCGTGCCACGACCTCGACCTCTGTAAAGATTTGGGGTCCCTTGTGGATGAGGTGCTTAAAGAAAGCTCCTCCCTCTAACGCAAATAAGAAAGCATTAAACTTTACCCCATCCGTTAGTTTGGGAATCTACCTGGCCTTTGCAATGAACCGGGATAGAAATTCTCTCAAACTCTCCCTGGCCCCTTACTTCATGCGAGTAAGGTGCAAGGGCTGCTTCTCGATTCTCCTGCTAGATGCAAACTGGGAGAGAAAATTGTCTGCCAACTTGTCGAATGATCGAATGGAATTTGCTGGCCATCCGTAGAACCAAATTCTTCCATCTCCCTTAAGTGTTAATGGAAAGTATTGACACATCGTCATCTCATCCAAACCTTGGAGGCTCAGATGCTCACGAAAGTGATCTAGATGAACCATTGGATTAGCATTTTTATCGCAAACGTCGAGATTTGGCATTTTAAATTTTGGGGGGAGTTGCCTCGTCCTGATCTCCATTTACAACGGAGATCTGCATAGGCCAGCAGCTCCTCCTCCATTGCTTTCACCAAAAAACTCGGTGTCAAATCTTTTTGAGCTTCTCCTTCACTTGGGGTGGAGTCATAAACTTTGGAGGGATCTCATCACGAGGGGACACCTTTTGAATGGCAGCTCTTAGTTGTTACGCGAATATCGAGGATTTTGCCTCTCTGGGCTTATCTCTTAGATTTGAGGACCCAAGCGACCTTCAAGTCATGACAGGACTTTGTTGCTCATGGCAAATTGGGTCCTAGGGTCCTTTTGCTGATTAACTTGTTTGGTGGGATTCTTCTTTCCCTTTCCCTTCTTCTGGGATGTGGCAGTTTGAGAGGCCTCGAATGGCGTCCCCTTTAGCCGCTCGTCCATTTTCGAACAAAAGGTTTGGACGGTTTTGAAAATGTTGTCCATTCTCATCGCCAATGCTCGGACATATGAATCAGGATGGTCATCTATCTTGATACCCGCAGCAGGGTCATTACCACATGAAGCAGCTTCTCTAACCGGGGCACTGGTTTGTACTCTTGTGTTCACCATATTTTAGTTTTTTAAAAAATATTTTAACCTGACTTTTAGTCGGTTCCTAGGGACGGCACCAGTGTTGCGTCCTTGGATCCTATTCATTGTATGGATGGAGACTCAAACAAGTCCTCGGACCTTTCCACCATATAGACGAATCTAAACCCGTACAACACAAAGTACTTGGATAGTCCTCTTTAGTTAGAGGAAATGATTTTAAGGACGCAAGTGTGAAGTTTAGAGAGAGAAAGAAAGTAGTAGCACACAGTATTTTTACATGGAAAACTCACTCTTGAATGAGAGGAAAAAATCACGAGATTCTTGGTCCAAGAATGATTTCACTATGGTGAATTTAGTTACAGGTAGCTCAAGTATACATAGAGTGAGAACGAAGAGCAAAATGGTGTCCTGCTTTTGCTTCTCTTCTTGCGTGCAATGTTGCGTGTCTCTTCTCTTAGAGTTTGGTTTGTGTATATATATTTGACGGTTTCCACCTACCCAGCAAAGAGCTTGCGTGTGTGGGAATGCCACTACTAACTCTGAAAAACCCACTGTATCGTTCTACAAAGCCTGCCAATTCTAAAAGTCAACTGCTCCTCTTAGGACACACGTGCTTTGCAAAGGCTGCTATTTTCCCTATGAGGTCATTTTGTCCCCTTTTACAGTCTGATAGGGTCAACCACTAATTTCTGGCACGCCGACTTTATAGGCTTAATAGAATCCTCTACCGTTATCATGAGTCATTGAGCCTTAATGGACTCCATGGCTTTTATGCCCTTGAGTCGAGTCTGCCATCTGGGCCTGCTGGGCCTCCATGGCATAAGGGCCCAACTCATGAAAATAGGTCTTCCAACTGAGTCTTGGATATCAGTACCCATCAGAACTCTAAGAAGACACATTCCGAATAGTAGGGTTTGAAACATAGGATCATAATTCGAAATTGATGTGAAATATTGGAGGATATTTGAATGTCTTAATGAGAGGCGACCACATGATAGGCATAAATATATAATCTTTAGTTACGGTAGTAGAATAAGATCCATAGAGATTTATTATTTTTTCATAATATTGTGACCTAACATTGAGTTAGATTTATGAAAAATAAGAGAGTACTTTAACATTTATGATATTTTAAGACCTTCTGATATTCATTA